>JAXIVJ010005525.1:20000-73338 GCA_036785665.1 Chirona hameri
AGACGCAGACGCAGACGCAGACGCAGACGCAGACGCAGACGCAGACGCAGACGCAGACGCAGGCGCAGGCGCAGGCGCAGGCGCAGGCGCAGGCGCAGGCGCAGGCGCAGGCGCACGCGCACGCGCACGCACACGCACACGCACACGCACACGCACACGCACACGCACACGCACACGCACACGCACACACACACAAGCTCCTCCCACTTTCCGAGCGACGGCCCAGCACTGGTGGATCGGGGCCTCCATATGACCTAAAAGGCACCCCTTTTCCCTTTGCGGACTTGTTTTTTTTTTCGCTATGCTATTGTTACGTGTAAGGACGTGTCAATTAAGTGCAAAAATAACATTGATGGAAATTTGACTCCAAATATCTCATTTTTGTCATTTTACATGCTATTTTCTATACAAATTAGTTATTCGCTTATACCTTTTGACTGAATAAAGCTAGAAGGGCACGGTAAGCGTCATTTTGTTGTTATCATCAAGACATGTTGAATGCTGTGCAGCATGATTTCTTTCTGACATTTAATGAACTTGACCTAAGGTCAATGTCACGGCGCAAGGTCACCTTTCCAAATTTTACCTACGCGGCGATGTTATATAGCTTTGAACTTGTTTTGAAGATAAAAATGCATTGGTTTTCAAATAATTGCACGATCGTTGATGATTATAAAACAAACTGAGACATTTTCAGGTTTTCTTTACACCGAGAAGACAGTTATGAAGTTACTATTCGACATTCAAATTCAAATGAATTTAAAAGTTGCCATTGACGATCAGGCGTTATTTAAGCACAATCGAATTCCTCGCAACAAGACAAGCTGTAAGATATATAACATCGCCACATAGGCCATAATTGGAAACCTTACCTTGAACCTTGACATTAACCTTAGGTGAAGGTCACCAAATGTTAGAAACAGGTCATACTGCGTATCATTCAACGCGTCTTGACGAAAATAATAAAATGTGTCCATTTTACCTTTTTATCTTTATTCAGTTAAAAGTTATTGGGGAATAACATCTGTCACAAAAATAACATAAAATCACAAAATTTAGCATATTTGAAGACAAATAACCATGAATTTTATTTTTCTGTTTGAACAAAACTTCTTTCCACTTAACTAGAATAGCCAAAATAGGAAATACATTTGGCTTGGGTATCAACAAAATATTTTCAAAAACTAACTTGGAAATTTAAGGTCAAGGTCATCAAATGTCAGAAAGAGATCATACTGCAGAGCATTCAACTGGACTTGATGAGAACAGCAAAATGACGTTTACCGTACCATTCTAGTTGTATTCAGTCAAAAGTTATTAGCGATTAGCATATTTTTGTATATAAAATAGCATGTAAAATGACAAAATTTGAGATATTTGGAGGAAAATATCCCTCAATGTTATTTCTGCACTTAATTTACACGTCCCTACACGTAAGAAAAGCATAGCGAAATAATAGAAACACGTTTGAGAAAAGGTATCCAAAAAAGTTGTACAATTTCGAAAACGTACTAAATTTGGAAATTTTCGAAAATGAAAAAATCAACATCACCATCGTATAAAACAGCTCATTGCCATTCTAATGACATATAATACATCTATATTGCTTCATAAATTATCCGCCATATGGGCTGAAAAAAAATGGCATGCACCGTGACCTTATAAAAATGCCCGAGGCAATATCTCCTGAACCATTGCTTCCATTGCAATACAACTTTCACAGCTCACTTTAGCGCCCCAGGTTACCCATATACCAATTTTGGTCATAATCGGTGACATGACGGTGTCATTTTGGACTTTGTTTTTGTCGATTTGTCGTGGAATGTCCCAGCTATAAAAAGAACATTGCGATGTTTAACTGAACCTAATTACCCTACTTAATACTAGTGGACGCATTCCATTCCAAACAACATAGGTACCTATGTGCGGAAATTCACTCACGCGCTCCTCTGCCACCCAGCAGGCAGCAGGAGCCCAAAGGCTGCGACGCTGCGTGCAAAATTATAACTTACATTGGTTGTGAATCACTCCAAAATAGCGTCAGCCGCGCCACTTTCCCTATCCTTACTGCTACCAAAATGCTACCAAATATAGGAAGCACGAATGAGACAAAAAATATATATTTCTTTCGCAATAAGTTATCTTTTCACAGGCAGTAGGTGCCCATTTTAATCGCCAGTTTCAGCGGATTTTGGGGTGGGGTTAATTTATATTGCCGCCCCTGTCGAGCTTGCAATGTCGCGGGGGGGGGGGGGGGGCTTTGGCCCCTGCCGCCCCCTTTGGATCCGCCAGTCATTCCATACAACATAGGTACCTATACAAGAAAATTCACTCCCGCGCTCATCTGTCATCCAGCAGGCAGCAGGAGACCAAAGGCTGCGACGCGCGCTGCGTATAAAATTAGAACTTACGTTGGTTGTGAATCACTCCAAAATGGCGTCAGACGCGCCACTTTCCCTATCCCTACTGCTACCAAAATGCTACCAAATAGAGGAAACACGAACGAGGCAAAAACAATATTTTTTATTTGTTTCGTAAGGAGTTATTTTTTCGCAGGCAGTACCCATTTTTCATCGCCAGTTTCAGAGAATTTGGGAGGGATAATTTCTATTGCCGCCCCTGTCGAGCTTGGGTTGGGGAGGTTTTAAAAAAACTGCGGATTTCGGCCACTTTATTTTGAGACCCCTTTTAAAAAAATATCAACTTTTTATTAGCTGAAGTCGACCAGGACCCTCAGTACGGGTGCGGCATTTGCTTCTGGGAACGCCTATTGTCCGGTTTAGATAGCGTCTGTTCTGCTCCATGGGGGCGGCATTTACTAATGGGCAATGGGAATTTGTCCAATTTAGAGGGCGCCTGTTTTACCCCGTGGGGGCGGCATTTGCTTATTGTCCGGTAGGGCGCCTGTTCTGCTCCATTTTTGCAGGGGAGGGGGAGCCTCTCCTTCTGCACCGTGCGGAAGGAGAGGTGCCCCCCGTCACTAGCCGGAGGGGCGCCGTTACTGGCCAGGGGCGCGTCACGGGCGGAGAGGGGCGGTCACAAGTCGGAGGGGCGCCATCACTGACCGGAGGGGCGCCGTCACTATCAGGAGGGACGCCGTCACTGGCCGGAGGGGGCGCAGTCACTGACCGGAGGGGCGCCATCAACGGCTAGAGGGGTGCCGTCACTAGTCGAATGGGCGCCGTCACTGCTCGAATGGGCGCCGTCACTTGCCGGAGTGGCGTGGTCACTAGCCGGAGGGGCGCCGTCACTGGCCGGAGGGGCGCCGTCACTGGCCGGAGGGGCGCCGTCACTGATTGGAGGGGCGCCGTCACTAGCCGGAGGGGCGCCGTCACTGGCCGGAGAGGCGCCGTCATTGGTCGGAGGGGCGCCGTCACTGGCCAGAGGGGCGCCTTCACTGGCCGGCGGGGTGCCGTCACTGGGCGGAGGGGCGCTGTCACTAGCCGGCGGGGCGCCGTCACTGGCCGAAGTGGCGCCGTCACTGACAGGCAGGGGTACCGTCACTGGCCGGAGGGGCGCCGTCACTGGTCAGAGGGGCGCCGTCACTGGCCGGAGGTGTGCCTTCACTGGACGGAGGGGCGCCGTTACTGGTCGGAGGGGCGCCGTCACTGACGGAGGGGCGCCTTCACTGGCCGGATGGGCGCCTTCACTGGCCGGAGGGGCTCCGTCACTGGTCGGAGGGGCGCCGTCACTGACCGGATGGGCGCCTTTACTGGCCAGAGGGGCGCCGTCACTGGCCGGAGGGGCGCCTTCACTGGCCGGGGGGCGCCTGCACTGGCCGGAGTGGCTCCGCCACTGGTCGGAGGGGGCGCCATCACTGGTCGGAGGGGCGCCGTCACTGGCCGGAGGCGCCTTTACTGGCCAGATGGGCGCCGTCACTGGTCGCAGGGGCGCCGTCACTAGCTGGAGGGGCGCCGTCACTGACCGGAGGAGGCGCCGTCACTAGCCGAAGGGGCGCCGTCACTGGCCGGAGGGGCGCCGTCACGGGCCGGAGGGGCGCCGTCACTGATCGGAGGGGCGCCGTCACTGATCGGAGGGGCGCCAGCTTTGCATGGGCGCTTCGGGTCCAAAGGACCCGGTCATGCCCTGAATGACCGTATATTCTGTACGCCACTGGCGCCTGTCCTGTTGGCGGTGCTAATTGCCAAACAAAAATGGTCCGGGGGGGGGGCGCCTTCGGCGCCCGTTAAAAACGGTACGGGCATTCCGTATTGTCCGTATAGGTGGTTGCACCCCTGCTGAAATGAACGGTATTTTAATTTGGATTGGCGTTCTGTGATGCAAAGTGGCGGCCTCATCTGCCGGGGCTACTTTATCGACGAGAGGAGCGTTTCAGCATCTTTTTAACTGGGGTGGCAAAGTGTTGTCACTTGGGTGGCATTCTTCATGACTGGGGTGGCAATTGCCAAGAAAAGATTTAAAGGTGTATATGAAATTTGAAATAAGAATTGTATCGGCCAACATAGCAGTATTTCCCCAGAATACCTCATAAGCTTAAAATTTACACCCAAATATGTGCGTTCTTCGCTTTGGACATCTGCAAAAATTGTCGACATAAGAGGTTGTAGGCTAGCTATATTTTGGTAATTTTCAAGGATGTTAAGCCATATATTGTGTCACCTTATATAAACAAACTAGAAAAGCCCTACCAATGTGACTGATATTGGTATTACCTAGGTTTTGGACACGATTCTGAGTAGTAATGATGCTTGTACGGGAACGGGATACGGAAACGGGATACGGAAACGGGATACGGAAACGGGATACGGAAACGGGATACGGAAACGGGATACGGAAACGGGATACGGAAACGGGATACGGAAACGGGATACGGAAACGGGATACGGAAACGGGATACGGAAAAGGGATACGGAAACGGGATACGGAAAAGGGATACGGAAACAGGATACGGAAACTGGATACGGGAACGGGTAACGGGAAAATGATACGGGAACGGGATACGGGAACATGATATGGGAACATGATAAAGGAACAAGATACGGGAACAAGATATGGGAACAGGATACGGGAACAGGATACGGGAACAAGATACGGGAACAGGATACGGGAACGGGATATGGGAACGGGATACGGGGCATGATAGAGAGAGGAACGGGATACGGGAACGGGATCTGGGAGTGGGATACGGAAACGGAACATGATAAAGTGATACATGAAGCATTACGGGATTACGGGATACAGAATACGGGAGAGGGGAACGGGAAACTGGAACGGGACTTTGGAACGGAACACGGGAAACGGAACGGGACACGGAAACGGGTGCACGGGCATGGGACATGGGAACGGGTACACGGGCATGGGACACGGGAACGTGACACAGGAACGAGTACACGGGCATGGGACACGGGAACGTAATACAGGAACTGGACACTGTAACGGGACACGGGAACGGGATACGGAATACGGCAATAAAATATGGAAAGGGAATACTGGAACGGGATACAGGGAACAATGCGGGATTGCGCTTCGCGCAATGCGGGACATCTACAAATTGGTCTGATATTGTAGTTTTTCAGCGGCATCCGGCAGAACGCTCGATTTGTGATAGACTCATATTTTAAGTTTTGAAATCGACTGGTAAACAAAGAAACTAAGCGCGATCTAAGCTTGAGGCACGCGCGCACTAATGTTGTGTTACGGCGGCCGGCCGGCCGCGTCCCCCGCTTTCTACGTCAGTGATCGTCACAGCGACTCCGGGGTCGCGGCAACTAAATTAGTGTTGTCACCACTTTTTCGGCCGGAGCGTTCTACCTGGCGTATACAGCCTGGGGCAGGATTGTGCTCGACTCAGAGTCGGTGAGTCAAATTTGACTCAACTCTGACTCAAATCAACTTGAGTCAGAGTCGAGTCGCTTAAGAAAAATAGGGGCTCGCCTTGAGTCAGAGTTGAGTCGCTTACAAAAAAAATAGGGAATCAACTTGAGTTAGAGTCGAGTCGCTTAATAAAAATAGAGGTTTGAGTTGAGTCAGAGTGAATTCGCATGGATGTCGCTTGAGTCAAAGTTGAGTCGCCTGGGTGCTGCTTGAGTCAAAGCTGAGTCGACTCTTCCTCTTACGAGTCAAAATTACATCTGATGCAAAACAAAATTGGGAGCAACTAAATAATAAAGGGGTCCAAACAATGTTCTAGAGTTTGAGAGTGTGAGTTCAGGTGCTTTTCAAACCCACATAAATCAATTTTCTGTCTAAAAAATAACTTAAAGAGTACTTGACTACATCACTAACTCTGCTGACTGCTCCTCATCTTAAGTGAAGCAATACAATATTGAATATGTACATTGAAATGATAACTGCAGTACATATAACCTAACAATATCCATATCAATTATCAACATACCATTCTGGAATGTGTATACGAACATGAACCATGCGTTTGTTTCTCTCGGAAATCCTACAGTTGTCACTTGTCAGTTCACTCAGTTACACTTAAAAACATAGGCGTTTATGGTTCGAGCGCGATTATTTTCTTCCACTCCACAACAATGACTTGGCAAGTATCAATCATGCGAATTTCCTACCGCGCTGATGTATAGACCCTCAAATGTGTTGAGGAGTAGAGTGAGGACTGTGATGGTAAGTATCCACATGCTAGCACTAGCTACAAGCAGTTCACAAGTTACTCTGGGAGTGTCACATATGCAATTTCTCCAAATGACTGCTTACACAGTTAACTTGAAAATGCCATCCAAACTTTGCATTAATTTTGTGTGCGGAGTTTCAGGGCGGCTTCTTAAGGGTATTATAAGTTA
The DNA here is from genome assembly GCA_036785665.1 of Chirona hameri. Lineage (NCBI taxonomy): Eukaryota > Metazoa > Arthropoda > Thecostraca > Balanomorpha > Balanidae > Chirona > Chirona hameri. The sequence continues at coordinate 26,771 of JAXIVJ010005525.1, forward strand.
AAACCGTGTTTAATATACACGTGTCAAGAAGGAGTTGTGCTACAATATTAATGACGTCATATTAGAGAGATATTTGGAGAGTTTTAGTAGTGACTGCTGTGCTGCGCATCACGCCGTGTTTCGAATTTGTTTGCCAACTTTGCCAAAATGACATTACGTGTAATGGCGAAAAAGGTGTTGCAATGTGTTGTAAGTAAAAATGCATCAGTGATGTCAAAGTGGAAACTTTGAAGTGGCAGCTAGGGTCGGTGCCAATTGAAAAAGTAGACAATGTGACAATGTGCAATGTGTGTATCTTGGTCACATTATAAAGGAGGATGTCAGATGATGTTGACATTGCACGGCAGAACACAATGCAAGGGCGAACATTGTTCGCCCATGTATTGTGCACAGCTGAGGGGAATGTTAATTTTTAGGAAAGATAAAGAAGCGTTTTGTTGTGAGTTATCACAAGTCACAACATTCTGAAGCGAGTGATTGGTTTGTCAAAATTTGAAGGGAAAAATTGTGTGTGGGGGGGGGGGGTGAAGCGTCAGCGAAAAGCTGTTGCGCGGGGTAGAGGTGACAAATAATTAGTACAACTGAACACTGATTTATAGTTGTTTGTCGGGGAACATTGGGGGAATAATCCCCTCTGGCCCAAGAATGTGGACCCCCCCACCCCCCCCCCCCCCCCCCCTCCCCCTGTGGCGGAGCCCCTGCATTAGCATTAACCCTCGCCCTACGGGGGCCTGACAGCCCCGCCCCCCTGATTATTGTCTTGAATAACTTTTTACACGCACGGTGCATCTTGCTGAAATTTTCAGTAGCTGAGTTGACAACAATTATACGTATGCTGTGAAAATTTAATTGCAATTAGTTAAGTAGTTTGGGAGATAATTATATTTTGATGACGTCATGTTGGTGGAAAAACGATACATATTTGAAAAATGGTAGAAAACAGAGTTTTAAAGGAAATTGCAAACACAACTCACCAAAGATACAAAATGGCATTCTCTTTAAAATGGCAATCTCGGATTTTCACAATTTTTGGTTTTTGACCCTTAAAATTAGAGAGAAAATTTGTTTTTGGAAAAATCCCCACAGAATCAAAATGTTCAAAGATATTATAAAAACCGGAATATTTGTGAGAGAACTGAGTATGTAAAATACCCATACCAAATTTCAAAGCAATATTTTCATTTTTGACTGAGTGATGGCTCCTAAGTGTAAGAACCTCATGACGTCATTTTGTTATAACTTTTTTGACTTTTTTTGACAAGAGACGAACAAATCATTACCTTTCCTGTATTTCTGAGCCAAAACTGGTCTAGGAACATGCCTTTTTATTTACATTTATCCATTTATAATTTTTAGGTTTTCTGAAGAGCAAAATCGCTGTTCTGGACGTGGTAAATCCGAGGTAATTCACTTGACCTGGAAGGTCACCCGTTAACCTGAAACCTAAAAATCGCATACACTTAGATTCCTCTCATGACATGCAACATGCTGGTTCTTACCGCATTGCTGTAAATTACTTGGTTTGGAAGTTAACAGGGGGGCCTGTCAAGCCCCCCCCCCCGTAGGGCGAATGTGAAAAAAGTTACCGTAGGGCGAGGGTTAAGGGGTAAAACGCCTGGGCCTCCGAGCGATTACCTTTCCGGTACTTAGTCATAGTATAGTGGTAAGTCTGATGAGCTTGGCAACGGCAAGCTTCATCAATATTATTTTTGGATACAATGAGGTTAGATACAATGATGAATTGGATACAATGATTTTGGGAACAATGAGGTGACGCTCATAATTTCGGTGTTAGGAATGCCCTAATGGCATCGCGATAATTAATTGTCTTGGCTTAGCCAATCAGTAGTGAAATCCTCTGACATGACATTTAGTGGTGCTTTACCAGATGACTGCAAACATCCCACTCTTAAACAGCGCAGCCAGTCAGGATTTTGAAGTGAACGCAGCTCATCTAGTCATATTCATCTCTTACTTTGACGTCATTGGCTACAATCAATCCTATCCCGATCGGACCTGTGGCATGACACAATCAATCCTATCCTGATCGGACCCGTGGCATGACACAATCAATCCTATCCTGATCGGACCTGTGTCATGACACAATCAATCCTACCCTGATCGGACCCGTGGCATGACAACACGGTATCACGATGTTGACATTGAGTCGCTTCTTAGCGACCATATATATCTATTTGATATCAATGTAACCGCTAACCAGTTCATAGTTATGTATTAGCCAGGTTTATCTCACAATTATTTCATGCTGCCAGTGACTGAACCGCTAGCTCCTACCTTTCTTCTACTAACAGATGGCGTATCATTGTCAGGCTTTCGGCCAATCAAAACATTCCATTGCTTGGTCACGACAGTTTGAAATATGCATTAAATTCTATTGAAGTTGAAAGCTACAAAATATTAAATTTTGTGGTTGGGGTTGGCAGTGGGGGAGGGGGGATACATGTCCGTGTGGCACACCCTTGTGAAACGCTGGTGGATTGTGTGGTTTAATTTCATTTTACTAATGAGAAAGATATTAATATCGTATCTTAGTTTATTGACTGCTGAGTTATAAATGCAGTGTTCCTACTGCAGTATTTGTATTTTTACAAGCATGGGGTTTTCCACTGGGCATAGTGGCTATTACGCCCCGATTCAAGAATGACCTAATGGCCATAATAAAACACGCCGTAAATAAAACGGCGTAATAAAACGTACGCCAAAACAAAACGTCATTCGCAAGTAACTAAACTCTTCAGCTCTATTGCCACACTCAGTGGCTAGTCAGAATCATCTGGAAGACACGTTCCGGAGCATCCGTTCCAAGTTTCGAGAGAATGCCTCCTGGCGCATTTCACATAGCTTGGACGTACGACTGTTTGTTATACAGGCCCGGCGCCCGAACACAAAATCGCCGTTTGCCGGCCTCCGTTTGAGAACGAGCGACGGCATACAAGTTTCCAGTCCAGTATTTCGTTCCTTTTTCTCAGAGTTAAGTTGAAACATGGCCGCGAGTGTGTCTGGCTTGCCGCTACTGATAACCTTGTGTGTCCAGATTTAAAGTGCAGAGTTCAGCTAACTGTTGCGAACTAAGCCAACTCAGGCAGCCCCAAAGGTCAGACACATGATCGAATTTTCGCCTGCTGAAAATGACCTTTGCCCCAAAATTCAGTACCTTTTGGATTCGGCCCAACTTTTTCTTTGATCCATTGCCATAGACTGATATGCAATACCTGAACTGCGAGACCACGAGTGCTGTAGCCAGTGTGGTAATGACTCAGTTAGGGAGGTGGTGTCAGGCGTGCGAGAGTCCAGACAGGATACCCATTAGACCACGTCGTCATTTGCCAAATTCAGATTTCAGATCTGGCGGAGTCATTTTTTTATGTCTTGGTATGTTCTTAGCATGATACAAAAATAATTGTCAAAAAACTATAAAATTTATCCTACCGGGTTTTGTGATTTGTAAACCATTGCAAACGCCGTTTCGGCGTTGAAGTCTCCCGTTGTAAACGTATTGGTGTTATCGTCCGGTTAAACATTTCTGATATTGTTATTGTTTTTCGTCATTTTACGGATCTCGGAAAGTGCAGTGGGTGACTTAAAGAGTACATTTAATTTCTTTTAGGGTTTATAAAAGTGCATGCAATGTTATTTGGCAGAGAGCGAGAGAAGACGAGAGAAGACGAGAGAGCCAAGAGCCGAGAGACGAGAACAGAGAGCAAAGAGCAGAGCAGAGAGCAGAGAGCAGAGAGCAGAGAGCAGAGAGCAGAGAGCAGAGAGCAGAGAGCAGAGGACGGAGAGCAGAGAGCAGATATTTGAGAGCAGAGAGCAGAGAGCAGAGAGCAGAGAGCAGAGAGCAGAGAGCAGAGAGCAGAGAGCAGAGAGCAGAGAGCAGAGAGCAGAGAGCAGAGAGCAGAGAGCAGAGAGCAGAGAGCAGAGAGCAGAGAGCAGAGAGCAGAGAGCAGAGAGCAGAGAGCAGAGAGCAGAGAGCAGAGAGCAGAGAGCAGAGAGCAGAGAGCAGAGAGCAGAGAGCAGAGAGCAGAGAGCAGAGAGCAGAGAGCAGAGAGCAGAGAGCAGAGAGCAGAGAGCAGAGAGCAGAGAGCAGAGAGCAGAGAGCAGAGAGCAGAGAGCAGAGAGCAGCTAGAGACATTGACTACGAGAAAGCCAATGTCTCTAGCTTGGTTTATTCAAAGGTTATTGGCGAATAACTTTGTTTTCTTCTTTTTAACACAAAAATGACAAAATTTGACTTATTTAAAAATAAAACCACCTAAATTGTATTTCATTATTAACAAAAAAAGATAATCGATCACTCATTCAATGTTGATGGTCAAAGGTTAGAATTTCGATGTACCAGGTCGCCAAACAAGTTTGAAATTTTAGAAAATAACAAATTTTTAAATTTCTGAAAAGTCTACAATCTAACAGTGCCATCGTGTAGAATAGTTCATTGCCATTCCAATGATATATGACAAAATTTATACTGCGTCAAAAAGTTCCGGTGATATGGGCGGACAAAGATTTGCCTGCACAGTGACCTTGCAAAAATGCCTGAGGTAATATCTCCTGAATCACTGCTTGGATCACCGTTAAACTTTCACAGCTCGTTTCAGCTCCCCAGATTATTCTATATACCAATTTTTGCCAAAATCGGTGACATGAGGGTGTCGCCCTTTGGTCAGTTTCTCGTGGAATGCCCCAGCACTGATCCCAAGGAAACTGCCAGCTTTGGCGGCACTGCACGCCGTCATTTTCTCGTTATTCCCTAAAAACGTCAGGGGGGTTAAAATGACCTCCCCAGGGCGAATTTGCCCTAAGCTCAAAATATCCTGGGCCCTATGGGCACGGATGCGCGACATTGTCATATCAAGCCACTGAACATCAACCCCAACCATTACTTGGGCACAGCATACAACACAGCAAATATTTGGTGCCGTGGTGTTGGCTGCGATCAGCGGTCTACACATCGGCAAACAGCTGATTATTTGTGTTTGGTCCCTTCGCGGCATACCAACGTCGATGTTATGGAAAACGAGGTTCGAAAGTGCAGTGCAATCACCATCACGGCCTGCTGTACTTCGAGACCAGGGTGTACCAGACCACGACATTTGGTAAGATTGGGCCACGGTGCCAGTGGGTTGTAACTTGTAAGCCCAACATGTTATCCTCTTGGCCACGGGTACGACTGGGAAAGCTTCATTTTTAACAGGAGCATCCCGTAAAATCCCCAAGCGAAGTGCGGCGAATATTTCAGTCTCTTCCGCTTGGTATAGCGTGGTCAAAAAGGCGCATATGCGGCTCACGGTGAGTCGGTCTCGTCAGTCTGTAACCTCGTCAGTCTGTAACCTCGTCAGTCTGTAATCTCGTCCGTCTGTAACCTCGTCAGTCTGTAACCTCGTCAGTCTGTAACCTCGTCAGTATGTAACCTCGTCAGTCTGTAACCTCGTCAGTATGTAACCTCGTCAGTCTGTAACCTCGTCAGTATGTAATCTCGTCAGTATGTAACCTCGTCAGTCTGTAACCTCGTCAGTATGTAACCTCGGCAGTCTGTAACCTCGTCAGTATGTAACCTCGTCAGTAAGTAACCTCGTCAGTCTGTAACCTCGTCAGTCTGTAACCTCGTCAGTCTGTAACATCGTCAGTCTGTAACCTCGTCAGTCTGTAACCTCGTCAGTCCGTAACCTCGTCATTCTGTAACCTCGTCAGTCTGTAACCTCGTCAGTCTGTAACCTCGTCAGTCGATAACCTCGTCAGTCTGCAACCTCGTCAGTCTGTAACCTCGTCAGTCGATAACCTCGTCAGTCTGTAACCTCGTCAGTATGTAACCTCGTCAGTCTGTAACCTCGTCAGTCTGTAACCTCGTCAGTCGATAACCTCGTCAGTAAGTAACCTCGTCAGTCTGTAACCTCATCAGTCTGTAACCTCGTCAGTCTGTAACCTCGTCAGTCTGTAACCTCGTCAGTCCGTAACCTCGTCATTCTGTAACCTCGTCAGTCTGTAACCTCGTCAGTCTGTAACCTCGTCAGTCGATAACCTCGTCAGTAAGTAACCTCGTCAGTCTGTAACCTCGTCAGTCTGTAACCTCGTCAGTCTGTAACCTCGTCAGTCTGTAACCTCGTCAGTCTGTAACCTCGTCAGTCTGTAACCTCGTCAGTCTGTAACCTCGTCAGTCTGTAACCTCGTCAGTCTGTAACCTCGTCAGTCGATAACCTCGTCAGTCTGTAACCTCGTCAGTCTGTAACCTCGTCAGTCGATAACCTCGTCAGTCTGTAACCTCGTCAGTCTGTAACCTCGTCAGTCTGTAACCTCGTCAGTCTGTAACCTCGTCAGTCTGTAACCTCGTCAGTAAGTAACCTCGTCAGTCTGTAACCTCGTCAGTCGATAACCTCGTCAGTCTGTAACCTCGTCAGTCTGTAACCTCGTCAGTCGATAACCTCGTCAGTCTGTAACCTCGTCAGTCTGTAACCTCGTCAGTAAGTAACCTCGTCAGTCTGTAACCTCGTCAGTCGATAACCTCGTCAGTCTGTAACCTCGTCAGTCTGTAACCTCGTCAGTCTGTAACCTCGTCAGTCTGTAACCTCGTCAGTCGGTAACCTCGTCAGTCTGTAACCTCGTCAGTCTGTAACCTCGTCAGTAAGTAACCTCGTCAGTCTGTAACCTCGTCAGTCGATAACCTCGTCAGTCTGTAACCTCGTCAGTCTGTAACCTCGTCAGTCTGTAACCTCGTCAGTCGATAACCTCGTCAGTCTGTAACCTCGTCAGTCTGTAACCTCGTCAGTAAGTAACCTCGTCAGTCTGTAACCTCGTCAGTCGATAACCTCGTCAGTCTGTAACCTCGTCAGTCTGTAACCTCGTCAGTCTGTAACCTCGTCAGTCTGTAACCTCGTCAGTCGGTAACCTCGTCAGTCTGTAACCTCGTCAGTCTGTAACCTCGTCAGTCTGTAACCTCGTCAGTCGGTAACCTCGTCAGTCTGTAACCTCGTCAGTCTGTAACCTCGTCAGTCTGTAACCTCGTCAGTCTGTAACCTCGTCAGTCGATAACCTCGTCAGTCTGTAACCTCGTCAGTCTGTAACCTCGTCAGTCTGTAACCTCGTCAGTCTGTAACCTCGTCAGTCTGTAACCTCGTCAGTAAGTAACCTCGTCAGTCTGTAACCTCGTCAGTCGATAACCTCGTCAGTATGTAACCTCGTCAGTCTGTAACCTCGTCAGTCTGTAACCTCGTCAGTCGATAACCTCGTCAGTCTGTAACCTCGTCAGTCTGTAACCTCGTCAGTAAGTAACCTCGTCAGTCTGTAACCTCGTCAGTCGATAACCTCGTCAGTCTGTAACCTCGTCAGTCTGTAACCTCGTCAGTCTGTAACCTCGTCAGTATGCAACCTCGTCAGTCTGTAACCTCGTCAGTATGTAACCTCGTCAGTCTGTAACCTCGTCAGTCTGTAACCTCGTCAGTCTGTAACCTCGTCAGTCTGTAACCTCGTCAGTCTGTAACCTCGTCAGTAAGTAACCTCGTCAGTCTGTAACCTTGTCAGTCGGTAACCTCGTCAGTCTGTAACCTCGGCAGTCTGTAACCTCGTCAGTCTGTAACCTCGTCAGTCTGTAACCTCGTCAGTCTGTAACCTCGTCAGTCTGTAACCCCGTCAGTAAGTAACCTCGTCAGTCTGTAACCTCGTCAGTCTGTAACCTCGTCAGTCTGTAACCTCGTCAGTCTGTAACCTCGTCAGTCTGTAACCTCGTCAGTCTGTAACCTCGTCAGTAAGTAACCTCGTCAGTCTGTAACCTCGTCAGTCTGTAACCTCGTCAGTCTGTAACCTCGTCAGTCTGTAACCTCGTCAGTCTGTAACCTCGTCAGTCGATAACCTCGTCAGTCTGTAACCTCGTCAGTCTGTAACCTCGTCAGTCGATAACCTCGTCAGTCTGTGACCTCGTCAGTATGTAACCTCGTCAGTCTGTAACCTCGTCAGCCTGTAACCTCGTCAGTCTGTAACCTCGTCAGTCGATAACCTCGTCAGTCTGTAACCTCGTCAGTCTGTAACCTCGTCAGTCTGTAACCTCGTCAGTCGATAACCTCGTCAGTCTGTAACCTCGTCAGTAAGTAACCTCGTCAGTCTGTAACCTCGTCAGTCGATAACCTCGTCAGTCTGTAACCTCGTCAGTCTGTAACCTCGTCAGTCTGTAACCTCGTCAGTCTGTAACCTCGTCAGTCTGTAACCTCGTCAGTCTGTAACCTCGTCAGTCTGTAACCTCGTCAGTCTGTAACCTCGTCAGTCTGTAACCTCGTCAGTCTGTAACCTCGTCAGTCTGTAACCTCGTCCGTCTGTAACCTCGTCAGTCTGTAACCTCGTCAGTAAGTAACCTCGTCAGTCTGTAACCTCGTCAGTCGGTAACCTCGTCAGTCTGTAACCTCGGCAGTCTGTAACCTCGTCAGTCTGTAACCTCGTCAGTCTGTAACCTCGTCAGTCTGTAACCTCGTCAGTCTGTAACCTCGTCAGTAAGTAACCTCGTCAGTCTGTAACCTCGTCAGTCTGTAACCTTGTCAGTCTGTAACCTCGTCAGTCTGTAACCTCGTCAGTCTGTAACCTCGTCAGTCTGTAACCTCGTCAGTAAGTAACCTCGTCAGTCTGTAACCTCGTCAGTCTGTAACCTCGTCAGTCTGTAACCTCGTCAGTCTGTAACCTCGTCAGTCTGTAACCTCGTCAGTCGATAACCTCGTCAGTCTGTAACCTCGTCAGTCTGTAACCTCGTCAGTCTGTAACCTCGTCAGTCTGTAACCTCGTCAGTCTGTAACCTCGTCAGTCTGTAACCTCGTCAGTCTGTAACCTCGTCAGTCTGTAACCTCGTCAGTCTGTAACCTCGTCAGTCTGTAACCTCGTCAGTCTGTAACCTCGTCAGTAAGTAACCTCGTCAGTCTGTAACCTCGTCAGTCTGTAACCTCGTCAGTCTGTAACCTCGTCAGTCTGTAACCTCGTCAGTCGATAACCTCGTCAGTCTGTAACCTCGTCAGTCTGTAACCTCGTCAGTCTGTAACCTCGTCAGTCTGTAACCTCGTCAGTCTGTAACCTCGTCAGTCTGTAACCTCGTCAGTATGTAACCTCGTCAGTCTGTAACCTCGTCAGTAAGTAACCTCGTCAGTCTGTAACCTCGTCAGTCTGTAACCTCGTCAGTCTGTAACCTCGTCAGTCTGTAACCTCGTCAGTCGATAACCTCGTCAGTCTGTAACCTCGTCAGTCTGTAACCTCGTCAGTCTGTGACCTAGTCAGTCTGTAACCTCGTCAGTCTGTAACCTCGTCAGTCTGTAACCTCGTCAGTCTGTAACCTCGTCAGTCTGTAACCTCGTCAGTCTGTAACCTCGTCAGTAAGTAACCTCGTCAGTCTGTAACCTCGTCAGTCTGTAACCTCGTCAGTCTGTAACCTCGTCAGTCTGTAACCTCGTCAGTCTGTAACCTCGTCAGTCTGTAACCTCGTCAGTAAGTAACCTCGTCAGTCTGTAACCTCGTCAGTCTGTAACCTCGTCAGTCTGTAACCTCGTCAGTCTGTAACCTCGTCAGTCGATAACCTCGTCAGTCTGTAACCTCGTCAGTCTGTAACCTCGTCAGTCTGTAACCTCGTCAGTCTGTAACCTCGTCAGTCTGTAACCTCGTCAGTCTGTAACCTCGTCAGTCTGTAACCTCGTCAGTCTGTAACCTCGTCAGTAAGGAACCTCGTCAGTCTGTAACCTCGTCAGTCTGTAACCTCGTCAGTCTGTAACCTCGTCAGTCTGTAACCTCGTCAGTCGATAACCTCGTCAGTCTGTAACCTCGTCAGTCTGTAACCTCGTCAGTCTGTAACCTAGTCAGTCTGTAACCTCGTCAGTCTGTAACCTCGTCAGTCTGTAACCTCGTCAGTCTGTAACCTCGTCAGTCGGTAACCTCGTGGCCACCAAACGCGTCATGCGGCCGGGACGGGCCGAACGCTTGTGGTGCTACATACGGCACTTTGACCTTTGCTGGACGTGTAAAGGCGGCCATAATGCTTTCAGAATCTGATTGGCAATTTCAAATTTGCAACGGAGGGTTTGATAAAGGAAAGGCACTCTATGTTTCGTTACAAATTCGCATAGCCTGATCGCTCTATAATCTTAAGAAAAAAATATCTAGAAACTTAGATCAAATACTTGAATATTGGAAACAGCTAAACCCGAATTGCAACAGTGCGACAACAGTGCAACAGTGCAGTGCTCTCATGGTTCCTCCCAATTTCGTAATTGTCATTCACTTCCTTCTTTCTCCAGTACCAGTCTCCTCATTCTCCCAACGTACCAATCCCCTCATTCTCCCAATTTTAGCGCCGGCCCTTCCATTCCCCCGACTTGCTACCGCCCTCTCATCCAGCTAGCCACCGCCCTCTCATTGGCCTCATCTTCTCAGTTTGCACGCCACCCCGCCGGACAAACCGACTCCTGCCGGGCGGCCCCAGTTCGAGGAACCGTGGATGTTCCGTCGCTCCGTGGCGACTCTGGGAACCCGTGACGTCACATCGGCACGACAGCTGACGCCAGCAAATCAGCGCGCGTGTCTGCACCGGCAGGGGAGAGGCTCTCCAGGGTGACCCGGAGGGATAGCTGGTTCAAATGCGGTTACATCAGAAGTGTGAAGGTTTGCGATGGCTCGTCTGCAGTATCGTCTGCGTTGTGATGTACTGAGTATCTGTATCGTATCTGTATCTCTGTCAGCACCCGATGCATAGCACGTCATCGCCAACTCAGAGACTGCCCGTCGAGTTATGCTGACGTAACAGTGCCCGGCGGCGGAACCTCTTACTGTTGGCAGCAGTATGGGGTCAGCAGCTGCTGAAGCTGTGAAGCTGGAAGCTGAGGCTGTGATCATGACGTCATGGTCACAGCTGCCGAACAGCAGTGCCTCATCATGACGTCATGATTGCAGTTACTGAACCAGCAATGCCCTATCAGCTACTAAACCAGCAGTTCCTCATCAGATCACAGCTACTGAACCAGCAATGCCTCATCATGATGGCATGATCACAACCACGGAACCAGCAGTGCCCCAATCACTAGCAATCATGACGTCATCATGACATTTACTCACCGGTAACGGGGAGAAATCAGAGGAAACATAAGGAAAACAAAGTCCACTAGTTATTGTGTTAGTCACAGGTAATCCCTGGACGGAGAAAAGTATAACTGAACGAGGTCGCTCATGAAACGGAAGCAACTTTTTTATCATTTGTATGATGGTTTGTCGCTGCATTATCACAGTATATCATGATTAATGACAACAACAGGATTCCGACCAGACATGTGACCGGTTGAATCAGCCGACACAACTTACCCCCCTTTTCCACACAACACACCGTGCCATGAGAGACGAATTGAGAACGGGGACCTTATTAGCCATTGCGTGTTTAGTTTCATGAAAAATCCCAAACCGGATCCCAGATGAGTCCATGAACAGGTCGGAAGGGCGTTGAAAAGGTTGAAGGGGCCCCTAGACGATCTGAAGGGACCCTGGGCCTTTCAACAGTAAGAATGCAGTTGTCGACGACGAGTAAGGTGCAATTGTAAACGTCCTCAGCATAGCTATTGTAGGTATCAAACATGCATCTCAGCTGATGTAAGGGGTGGGGAAGCAATAACCCCTGGTCCATATATCGGACCCGACGGCAGACAGCAGACAGACACATAGCGGGGATAACTGAAGTTATCTGATTCAATCCGTCAATCCGTCGCAAGTATGCTCTCGACAATCCAAGCACGAAGCCAGGATTTCTCGTCCAGGGGGGGGGGGGCGGCGCCTCGAAAGGGCCCCCTTCCCGAGCGTTGAAAGGGGCCCCTTCCCAAGCGTTGAAAGGGCCAAACAAAATGGATGAAAAGGCATGTAACTAGGATGGAAAATGCAATATGACAGGTATGGCATGGACCATACCAACTTTGGAACCAGCGACACCAATTTGAATCAGCTATACCATCTTCGAATATTTTTTTAGGCTCAAGACTTGGAACTCTGAAATAAATTGCGCCGCGGAGCGGCGCGATTTTTTTAGTCTTATTGCGTACGGTGGGGACCTCTAAAATGTTATTATGCGTTTAAAAGTGCGGTAAAAAATAGGTGCTAAAGCGAACTATTTTGCCCAATCGTACAGGAAAGTAGCAACATAACACATAAATGCGCCGAGAAACGGCGAGATGTTTTTTAACCCGCATATAATATAATCTGTAGTTAAATTGCGCCGCGGAGCGGGGCGAAAATTGTGAGTTTTATTCCCTCGACAACTGCATTCTTACTGTTGAAAGGCCCAGGGTCCCTTCAGATCGTCTAGGGGCCCCTCTGACCTTTTCAACGCCCTTCCGACCTGTTCATGGACTCATCTGGGATCCGCGAAAAGACATAATGTGGAGTGGGTGATATAGACTAATTACAAAGAGGACTTACTCCACAAGAAAAATATTAAAATCGGAGCTTTCGGGTATATTGTAACACCCTTCGTCAGCGATTAAGATGCATTCGGTAACAAATCATTGCTCGTCTTAAAGACGAGCAATGACATATTACCGAATGCCTCTTAATTGCTGACGAAGGGTGGTACAATATACCCGAAAGCTCCGATTTTAATATTTTTCGTGTGGAATAAGTCCTCTTTGTATTCAATCTTCATCTGGGATCTCTACGTGCTTTGGGCTCTTTCGGTCTGAACAGGGACCCCTCTGACCTTCCAAGAAACCCCTCCTGTGTGTCAAGGGGCCCATTCGGCCTGTTCAGACGTTCTTCTGACCTGGCCAGGGACTACTGACTACTTTGTCGCCCCCTGTCCACATGCTCAGGGGCCCCTCCGACTTGCCCAAGGGCCCCTCCAGTCTGGATAGGAACTCATCCGGCATGTTCAAGGACCCTTCTGACCGGCCCAGGGACCCTTTCGGTCTAGCCAGGGGCCATCTGACTTGTCCAGGAGCCCCTGCGATCTGCCCAGCGACTCTTCTGGTCTGACTGCGCTGGCTGCTTTGTTACTCTGCCGACATGCTCAATGGGCTCTCCGACCTGCACTGGGACCCCTCCGTGCTAGCTAGGGGCCAATTCGGCATGTTCAGGGGCCCTTTTTACCCGCACAGGGGCCATTTCGGTCTGGCCAGGGCCCCTCCGATCTGCACAGGGGCCCTTTGAACTTCCCAGGGCCCTCTGGTCTGTCCAGGTGCCCTCCAGCCTTCTAAGGGGCCCTTCCGACCTGGCAAGGGACTTCGCTGACTGCTTTGTCGCCTTGCCGACATGCTCAGGGGCCTCCCCGACCTGCCCCAGTGCCCAGGGACCCCTCTGTGCTGGCTAGGGGCCCATTCGACGTGTTCAGAGGGCCCTCGGACCCGCTCTGAAGTGCTCTAAACTCTCTAAAGACTACGCTTCCCGTGGTCTTCCGACTCTTAAAGAGCCCATGATACCGCGCTTCGCGCGGTCTTGTCGACCCTTTTCGGCGCGCGCAGCGCGCCGAAAAGGGCCCCTGGCCTCCAGGGGGGGGGGGGGGGGGGGGGGGGGGGGGGGGAGCGGGGGCGGCCGCCCCCTGGACTTCCTTCGCGAAAGCGCGCCGAAAAGGCTCCCTGGGCTTCCTTCGCGAAAGCTATTATTGTGCCGGGTAGTGTCTTACCATAAATAATTTGTTATCTGATTTGTGTGATGCCCTACAAATGCATATGTTGCATGTCAGCATGTAATTATTGACGATATTTAGAGAAAACTCATACATATATTGGCTATACCACCGTATACCGTCCTTAGGAAGACCATAGACTCCGTCATATGAAGCCAAATCTGTTTGTCCTGCACAGCTTGTATTTTATTATCTATCTCTCACGAGTTTCAAGTAATAAGCATTGGTTTGTATATGTTCGGATATACGAGTACATTCATATAATTGAGATGGTTGATTTTTTTTGTAAACAATTGAGTTCGCTTAAATACGTTGTTGACAGTTCATGGTGTATTCGATATTAGTGAGGAAGACCAGATTACAGTCCTGAACTGAGCGACTAGTTGACTTGTCGGACCAGAAGCCTAGATCGACCTGGTCCTGTCGGACCTGGCCGTAGATGAAAATACATGAACGTTTTACATCATTCGCGATACCGGCAGATCATCATGAGCTCAATCCAGGTAGCAGAACGGCTGTGTTGAGCATCGAATGAGGCTATTATTTCCAGTGTCTTATTTGGCATTTGCTTTGTGATTATATAATATACGATTTAAGATAAGAAGTGTTATCCATTCGGCATTCACATTATATTGGCATTATGAAAATGCAATCAAAGCGGCAGATATTGTCCATGTTCCAGGCTTTATATGTATAAGTGACTAAGTATTTTTCAACTTATTTCCGCCCATGCACCACTCGTGGCGCCAATATACAATTGTCCCAGGACTGAGCCATCCAATGCATCATGTCCCGAATTCCCCACAAACGATCACAATTCACATCCTTCTACATCTTCTCCCCAGGTGTGTTGATATGGTGTTTGATACGGGTTGTTCCTGCATGGCCAGTACATCTGAGTCACAGATGAGCCGATACGTCATGTCGGCCGCACCGTTACCGGATACACACGAGGCCGGCGAGGACCTGACATGTCTCACCGTGTCTCACCGTGTCCCACCGTGTCCGTGTCTCACACCGAGACATCTACAGACTGTCTCCACACTGAGACACCTGGCGTGACGTGTCTCACTACGCCTGGCAATGGTATATCTGCGGAGTGTCTCCACACTGAGACACCTGTCGTGGCGTGTCTCACTACGCCCGGCAATGGTATATATGCGGAGTGTCTCTACACTGAGACACATGGCGTGACGTGTCTCACCACGCCCGTCAATGGTATATCTGCGGAGTGTCTCTACACTGAGACACTTGTCGTGACGTGTCTCACTACGCCCGTCAATGGTATATCTGCGGAGTGTCTCTACACTGAGACACCTGTCGTGACGTGTCTCACTACGCCCGTCAATGGTATATCTGCGAAGTGTCTCCGCACTGAGACACCTGTCCTGACGTGTCTCATCACTGAGACATATGCAGACTCTCCCGGATTCAGGGTACTTGACATCTAATTCTGAAGCAGAACATTCAGTTATCGAGCACAGAGCTATCAGGAGCAAGGAAAGCATAGCAAAGAGGCTAAATAAGAAAGTTAAAGAACAGAGAATATTACAATACAGTATCCTTAAAGTACCATTTTAACCGTGAACTTGCTTTAAGTTTGGACCAGTGCCTATCGGACATTTTCCTGAAGAAAAAAAAAACGCTGAAAAACAAAGTCAGTGGAAACAAAATAACCGATAAACAAGTCGTTCTACCACCAGAACAACCTGCATTTGTCGCAGATGACTACGAAACACTCACAGCCTTAAAGGAAATAGTTCACCTTTAAAGGAAATAGTTCACCTTGGACTTGTTTCCAAACATAGTTTGATTATATTTTGAAATACAATTTCTTTTTATATTGTCAAAAATGCTCCTACATCGCGCCGATTTAGGACAGAAGGTCGCAAATTATTAATTTTATCAAAACTATATACACACTCTCTGAGTCAGGGTCCTCACGTCACGCAAATGAGAGAGAAAAATGGCTCAGCCAATCAGATTCGGAAGCAGTCGCGTAAGGAAGACTCGCATTAGAGAAATGCCAACCGGCGGCCGGCGGTTCGCTTGCTAGCACCAGCTGCAAGCTGATTGGCTGATGGTATAGCCTCTGCCCGGACTAAAGTAAGCGCCGCATTCTTCCGTCAGCACCGCATTCCTTCGCCAAAAAAAATCAAATATATTCGGCTGGAGTGTTTTCAGAAGAAAATTTGCGGATAGGGGTTTCCCAACACGGGCTACAAAACTGCTATCTCAGTTATAAACCCCATGTTGAAGGTGAACTATTTCCTTTAAAAAGAATGTTTGTCCTTTGTATTGGTTTTGAACTGAGATAGCCATTATCTTTGGCCGTTATTGAAATGTCGAAAATACTAATGTCATTTTCCCAAAAACTCAGCCGTTTTTAAGCAATTTAATTTATAGTTTGCAAAATGGGGTCTAGGCTAGTGCCGTCGCTGATTGGCTGACAGCCACTTTGTCTGCCAATCCCAGTTTGCCAGCCAATCAGCGGCGGTCTATAGCTCAATAATGACGTCATCATCCAAAAATTAAAAACAAAACTTAATTTGTATAAAGTTAAGTGACTTTTCGAGAGAGAGAAAAATATCGCCATCGTTTTCAGCAGCACTTACTTCATATTTTCGACTACAACCAGCGTATATTTGACAACTTTCAGACAGGTGAAACATTCCCTTCAAGCCGTTGTAGCTCAGTGGTAAGATGCCTGTCTTTCATGCTGCAGGGCCGGTACGAATCCCGGCGACAGCTACTAGCTTTGTAGTCATAATGGCTTCGAGCAAATCTTAGGTTTCGTCCCGATCGGACTTAATAGCTACGAGCGGTAGTCAGACCGTTCGTAATTAATGGCTACGAGCTATAGGCCGACCCGATCGGACTTAATGGCGGGGTTAGGTTAGGTTGGTTGTTCCCTGTCACACTGGTCCATGGGGATCGTCGTATCGCTGTTTTGGTAATCGCTGGTTAAAAATAGCGCACTGCAGTATCGCACTAACTTAAAAAACCTATTTTGTTTTACATGTGTAAGGCATTGATTGTGCTGGTGCGAATAAACCCGGACGTAAAGAGAAACAAGTATAGGAAAAAAAAGTAACGGAGTAACGGAGTAACGGAGTGATGGACTAAAAAGTAACGAAGTAACGGACCACAAAAGTAACTTACGTTACTCGGTCCGTTACTGTAAACAAAATGTAACGAGTCCGTTACTTCGTTACTAAAAAAAGGTAACTTCGTTAGTAACGGAGTAACGGAGTAACGGACCGGTGCTCACCTATGCCCATGAGTAAGTAACTCAACCCGCAGTGTTAGCCACGAAGCTGACTTGTCTAGCTTGTAACTGCAGTCACGTGCTCACATGCAAGGACAGCTACTTAAAGGGAATAGTTCACCTTTAACATGGGGTTTTGAACTGAGATAGCAGATCGAAAAATGGGTTGTGGTGAAAGAATTACCTCGCTACGCTAAGTAATTTCGACACAGGACTAGTGGGCCCCTTTTAGAAGAAGAAGTCTAATTTCCCGAAACTTGTTTCGGGTCCTCACAACGGTTGTTTACGTTGCAAGCAGCCTGCGTATATATGCCTAAGTCCGTCGTTATTGTTTCCATATCCAAGCTACCATATGCATGACGTCATAATCGTCATTAAGTTTTTTTAGTGCCATGAAGGAGAAAAGAGAAGCACGCCCATTTTTCGACGGATATTCATCTATCGTTAAACAAATGCCATATTCGTTTTTTTCAGCTCGAAATACCCCGAATAGCCAAATTTTAAGACAATTTTCAATGTGACCCTTTAAAGCGCTTATGACTAATTACTCGCAACATAGACAACTCTGAACCACACTGCCGGACGAGCACGCTACCAAATCTCTCTGTCGTGGGCGTCGCCACCACTACGGACAGTACGGACAGTGTCCGTACAAGTTGGCGAACCTCCAAAAACTTGTACGCACTGTCCGTACAAGTTTGCGGAACCATTTGAAGGTGCAGAATTAGAGATATCGACACCTGAAGTCTGTATATTCTATATATCTTCAGATGAACTATTTGTGACGAATCATGACGAATTACCTCTATTCATGGAACTTATTGCTCAACAGAAAGAGAGAGAAAAATTATTGTTCACTACCCAACTTGAACGCACAAATGGCTAGATGGAATGCAATGTTAATGCCTTTCGTCTGGAGTTCGGAATAGGAGTATGTGCGAAAATGGCAAGAGGTTTTGACATTTTGCCCTTGTCATTGCTAAAACGTTTACCCGTTTAGTGAGCGGTGCTTGATGTGAAAGCGGGTGCTGAAAGTTTGGAGACGATGTTGGCGGTAGTTTACGAGATATTGCGAAATACGCGAAGGAGCAAAATAAAATACTCTCTCTAAAAAACAAAATACTCACTAGTCCATTAACATAAATGGTCAGGCCGTAATTTTACTGAACTGTATTTGGTTTCCTCCTGGCGCTGACAGCGCTGATGCACGCGCGTTTTATTTTACATGGATCCAGGCACAGTGTATGAGGCCTAACCCGCGCCATGCTGGTGAGGGGGACGTTTGGATGTACCTCCTGACATTTTAGGAAATTCAAGGAACAAATGGGAGAGCTAGAGACGTGCTAGCTAGAGACATGTGACTGATACCACAGTGTTTATCTCGCCGAGAATCATCTCCCATATATGCAACATGACCAGCCTGGGTCACCAAATGACCTTGACCTGAGGTCATATTTTGAACTTGACCCGATCTGGTCACCATAAGTGTAGTTGGGATTGTCTTGACGAGGCAAATACGATGGCGTTACAATTATTGCCCTATCTTTCCACTATTGACCTTATATATAATTTCAGGACACCTAAGCGATAACATTTTTTTCAGAGCTTTCGATTGCGTTTTTTTGCGGGTGTTTTTGGAGCAAAGTCCTAAACTAGGAAAATTTTACCTTTGATGACCTCTGGTGACCTCCATATTGACCTGAGCGAAAATGTCACAAGCGTAGGAACAAGGGGGCCGGGAGGCCATGGCCGCCCCACTTTTCAGCCATTTTTTGCTAAGAATATTTGGCTAAATTATCCAGATATACCACACACACAAAAAATCGAAAGCAATATATTTCGATAGCATAAGACACGCATTTTCAGTATAGATTGCGAAAGTGGCGCAAAATTCGGAAATGACGCATGTTGTTATGATATTGTGTGCTTCGGGGGAGCAATCTGGCACAGTGGTAAGACATTTGCTTTCTGTGCCGGGAACCGGGGTTCAAATCTCTCGGCGGGACTCTGCAAAAAAAACGTCCCGGCTCCTATGACACAACGCTGAATGAGAGGACAATACATCTAATATCCCTCGGAACAGGGTGAGAGTTCCAGTTAGCGTTTTGGTCGCAGGAGGATATGGTGCTTGGTCCACTACATTTTGTTCTTCGAAATAAAAATAGAAGTGAGCTGTAAAAAGCTAGGAACTTGGCTAAAATCATTATTTATAAAATTAGTAAGTACAAATTTAATTATTATCTCATCATTGCTTACACAACTAGGATATTATTTTCCTTGGCGAAGGTTTCGCTCGCTGGTCCAGTAACGTTGCTTTTATCACATAGCATATCACATATGGAGCTTCTCGACACAGCGCTACGTTTTTTGACACAACGCTGAATGAGAGAACACATCTAATATATTCAGCAGGAGAGTCCTTACAACCAGAGTATGCAGTACGTGATTTCTCGACATGGCCTTCAAAACTGGTATCTCAGCGCTAAAAATCCCATTATGAAAGTGACTGGTTTCCTTTAAGCACCATATTTACACCCCTGCAAAAGATCACGTACTACCCCTCCCCCCCCCCCCCCCCCCCCTTTGCCCCCGCTCGAAAGGTTCGAAGTCATGGTGTGTCCGTACAAGTTTTGAAACCGTGGCGACGCCACTGCTCTTTGTCCGCCGCAGTCCGCATGACTTACAAAATAGGTGGTTAGACGTGTATTACACTTTTATTTAGCACCAGCACGAAATGGAAATATTTGTCCACGGTCAAGCCGTGTCTAATATTGCGCGTTTTTTCCCCTCCGAGTAGGTTTCACTTGCGTGTTGGCTTCTCGTTCACACCCTGGGCCCTAATAAAATGCAAGGTTCATATAGATAAGGTTGGGCATTTAGTCATGTGATCAAAATGGGCACCAAAGTAGGGGATCTAAGCCGAAGAAGAACATCTCAAGGCAAGGGCGGCGCCACCTTCCGAAAGTTGGTGGCGGGGGGGAGCACTTTGAAGTCGATTTTTTCCAAGCAACGCCCATAAGCGTAATGTTAAATCCGAAAATGTTTGGGGGAACACGTCCCCTCCCTCCCCCCCCCCCCCCCCCCACCTCCGCCGCCCATGACTCAAGGCAAGTAAAACACCTATGCAGTATGCACACTACATCCCCGTAACTGAAATAAAATACATCATTTGATAGATTCGCCATTTTAGTATAAGAAAATATTTTAAAATCCATAACTGATTGTATTTAGATAAAATGAAGAAGACACAAAAAAATGAATCAAGAATGAAAAAAATAAAATGAAGAAACAGCATGTCATATGAAAAATAAAATATTGCATTCTTGAAATATTCGGATTGTTTACTTGCGCCAGTTTTGTCACAGGTAGAGTTGAGAGGATATATGAGTCGGGTACTTGCGCCAGTTTTGTCACAGCTAAAGTTGAGGCTCCCAGCTTCCCATAAAGAAAACCGCAAAAAAATCATATATAACAGGCATAATATGTATATTTTTTGGACTCAATAGATAGCCCATCTTATTCTTCCTAACGTGAAATAGAACGCATTTGGAATCCCAGCATGAAAATCATGAAAATATTATTAGTTCCGCGACCATAAAAATTAGTCGTAGCCGTTGCGTGTTAAACTATAAAAAAAAACATTGTATACATCCCAGGCTGGAATGCAGTCACGTGATTTCCCACACTTGGTAAAATGCATCAGTCAATACACGTGTTACAGATAGCTTCGCAACCGGCGATGGCTGTTGCCGTCAAAATAGGGCTTAACAAAGTAATCATGCGATGGCTTTGCTTTCTACGTCACAGGACACGTATCCTTCTCGTGATGACATGTACGCTAGATACGGCACCCCACGTAATGACGTCATAATGCAAATGTCACGAGGAAAAGTAGCGTCGAAAAAATGTTTCAATATGCTGGGGTATTCAGCTGAACACAGCTAACACAAGGGGAGGCAGATTCTGCCTCCCTCGTTATCTTCCGAACCAATTACCGGAGAGAGACGCGCAAGGCGGCAATCGAAAGCTCTCAATGAGACGCATCTCAAATATACGCCAACTTTTCCAAATAAAGTTACATGTCCGGTCACGGTCAGATCAAAGGTCAAAATCGAGTTATTTGAGTTGATGGGCCATACTTCCCATTCAAAGACTTAGATTGCCACTATTACCACACAAAGTGATCTCATAGGTATAATACATCTCCCGCATAAGCGAAAGTGAAAGTGTAAGCAAAGATCAAGGCCAAGGTCAGGTCACAAAAGGTCACTATTGGCAAGAGGTCTACGAAAGTCATGCGACACATGTATTATGGGTTATTTACACGTATAACGCAATAGTAGTAGCCATTTTCACAACCTGACTCCATATAATGGCCCTTGGTGAAGTTCAGGGCAAGGTCAGGTCACATAAGGTCAAAATTCGAAATTGATTAATATAAATACAAAAGGCATGTTCTAGACCATTTTTTCCCCTCAGAAATACAGTGGTGGAATGTATTTGTCTGTATCTGGTCACTAAAAGCAAACACGCAACTTAAAAAAACGCAATGAGTTACTCATACTTAGAGACATAAGTCAGTCAAAAATATAGAAATTGCTTCGAAATTTGGTTTGGGTATCGTCCAAATTTGGTTCTCCAGTATATATTCCTCTTTTAATATCTTTTTTAAAAAAATGATTTTGTGGTCATTTTTCAGAGGGATTTTTTTTTATAATTTGAGGGGTCAAAATTCAAAACTCAAAATTTAGAAAATTCGAGATATCCACTTTGAATAGAATGTCATTTCCTTTATTTGGACGTCTATATTTGCAATTCACTTCCAAACTATATCGTCTACAACTTTTCAAACATTTATCGTTTTTCCACCAAACATGGCATGACATGACGTCACTAAAACATCATTATCTCCCAAAGTATTTCACCAATTTCATTGAAATATTGTGATGTCGAATTGATGCAGCATAAGGTAATGAAAATTTTACGTCGATATCTATCATAGTTTTCTATATCTACCATAGTGGGGAGGGGGAGATTCTGCCCAAGTCCCGCAAGTCCCTCAAACACGCAGAAGACGTGCGGAATTTGCGGGACAATCACGCATAGTATAGCCTGACCTTTACAACCATGTAAGTATTTACCGTACAAAAATAGGTCAAGCCAACAAACCCAACTGCGCATTTCAACTGCGCAACTGCACAACTGCGTATTTCTGAAATGCACTTTGGCCTGCAGAAATGCGCCTGAGTTGCGCGGTTCGTACGTTACTAGGCAGTGTCCGTACACAGTTCACTACCGGACGACGCCATCTCCGGCTGGGACGCTGACGTCATCACAGGGTCACTTGACCCGGCGGCTGACGCAACGGCCAGCCGCGCCGCTAAACAGTGTATTAAATACGTCCCGGCCCCGGCCAACCTTCTCGGGTCAGCCGCGTCAGGTACGGGGTACGTCAGGTCAGGTACGGGGCGACCCCAGGGTTACCCGCCAGCAGACACCTGCCGCGCCGCTTTGGTCTCAGATGCGCCGTGTTTGACTAGACCACAGCACCGCCGCGTCACCGCCGCCTCGCTGGATTCCTGGAACCCTTCTACGTCACACAAGGCCGTCCGGTGGCGGGTACACGCCCGCCCCAGCGTGGCGGCAAAACTGCGCTTAATTCGTCACTGCTCCGTCTCGGTTCGTCCCGGCACGCATCTGCGGGTCGCTATTCCGGGAGGGGAAGATATCCTGTTTGCCTGTAGCTGGGGGCGGCTGGGGGCGCGGCGGCGGCGGCGGCGGCGGCGGCGGCGCGATGCAGTGTGATGCAACTGACCTCGCTCGGCGGCCGGTGGCGGTGCCGGCGGCGGGGCCTGAGAGCCCGCCAGCCGCCGTCACCGGTCGCCGGTACGTTCACCAGCCAGGTCAGCCAGCAGACAGGACCGGCACACGGCGTTGGCGCCAACACCGGTGGTCACGGGACGGGCGGGGCACCAGGCAGCAGTGGCGCCACATGCTGCAGGGCCGCTAGGCGCATCCATAGATGGTCTGCAGACGTGTCCCAGACGGTACACAGACGGTACACAGACGTGTCCCAGACAGTATACAGACGGTACACAGACGGTACACAGACGGTACACAGACGTGTCCCAGACAGTATACAGACGGTACACAGACGGTATACAGACGGTATACAGACAGTATACAGACGGTACACAGACGGTACACAGGCGGTACACAGACAGTATACAGACGGTATACAGACGGTACACAGACGGTACACAGACGTGTCCCAGACAGTATACAGACGGTACACAGACGGTACACAGACAGTATACAGACGGTATACAGACGGTACACAGACAGTATACAGACGGTACACAGACGGTACACAGGCGGTACACAGACAGTATACAGACGGTATACAGACGGTACACAGACGGTATACAGACGGTACACAGACGGTATACAGACGTGCCCCAGACAGTATACAGACGGTACACAGACGGTATACAGACGTGTCCCAGACAGTATACAGACGGTATACAGACGGTATACAGACGGTATACAGACGGTATACAGACGGTATACAGACGGTATACAGACGGTACACAGACGGTATACAGACGGTATACTGACGGTACACAGACGTGTCCCAGACAGTATACAGACGGTATACAGACGGTACACAGACGGTACACATACGGTATACAGACAGTACACAGACAGTATACAGACGGTACACAGACGGTACACAGACGGTATACAGACGGTACACAGACGGTACACATACGGTATACAGACAGTACACAGACAGTATACAGACGGTACACAGACGGTACACAGACGGTATACAGACGGTACACAGACATGTCCCAGACAGTATACAGACGGTATACAGACGGTACACAGACGGTACACAGACGGTATACAGACGGTATACAGACGGTATACAGACGGTATACAGACGGTACACAGACAGTATACAGACGGTACACAGACGGTACACAGGCGGTACACAGACGGTATACAGACGGTATACAGACGGTACACAGACGGTATACAGACGGTATACAGACGGTACACAGACGTGTCCCAGACGGTATACAGACGGTACACAGACGTGTCCCAGACGGTATACAGACGGTATACAGACGGTATACAGACGGTACACAGACAGTATACAGACGGTATACAGACTGTATACAGACGGTATACAGACGGTATACAGACGGTATACAGACGGTACACAGACAGTATACAGACGGTATACAGACGGTACACAGACGGTACACATACGGTACACAGACGTGTCCCAGACAGTATACAGACGGTATACAGACGGTATACAGACGGTATACAGACGGTACACATACGGTATACAGACGGTATACAGACGGTATACAGACGGTATACAAACGGTATACAGACGATATACAGACGGTATACAGGCGGTACACAGACAGTATACAGACGGTATACAGACGGTACACAGACGGTACACATACGGTACACAGACGTGTCCCAGACAGTATACAGACGGTATACAGACGGTATACAGACGGTATACAGACGGTATACATACGGTATACAGACGGTACACAGACGGTATACAGACGGTATACAGACAGTATACAGACGGTACACAGACGGTATACAGACGGTATACAGACGGTATACAGACGATATACAGACGGTATACAGGCGGTACACAGACAGTATACAGACGGTATACAGACGGTAAACAGACGGTATACAGACGGTACACAGACGGTATACAGACGGTACACAGACGGTATACAGACGGTATACAGATGGTATACAGGCGGTACACAGACAGTATGCAGACGGTACACAGACAGTATACAGACGGTACTCAGACGGTACACAGACGGTACACATACGGTATACAGACAGTACACAGACAGTATACAGACGGTACACAGACGGTACACAGACGGTATACAGACGGTATACAGGCGGTATACAGGCGGTACACAGACGGTACACAACGGTACACACAGGCGGCACACAGACAGTATACAGACGGTACACACAAGCGGTACACAGACGGTATACAGACGGTACACAGACGGTACACAGACGTGTCCCAGACAGTATACAAACGGTACACAGACGGTATACAGACGGTACACATACGGTATACAGACGGTACAGAGACGGTACACAGACGGTATACAGACGGTACACAGACGGTACACAGACGGTACACAGACAGTATACAGACGTGTACCAGACAGTATACAGACGGTACACAGACGGTATACAGACGGTATACATACGGTACACAGACGGTAAACAGACGGTATACAGACTGTATACAGACGGTATACAGACGGTATACAGACGGTACACAGACGGTAAACAGACGGTATACAGACGGTACACAGACGGTACACAGACGGTATACAGACGGTATACAGACAGTACACAGACGGTATACAGACGGTATACAGACGGTACACAGACAGTATACAGACGGTACACAGACAGTATACAGACGGTACACAGACGGTATACAGACGGTGTACAGACGGTACACAGACGGTACACAGACGGTATACAGACGGTATACAGACGGTATACAGACGGTATACAGACGGTACACAGACGGTATACAGACGGTACACAGACAGTATACAGACGGTATACAGACGGTACACATACGGTAAACAGACGGTATACAGACGGTATACAGACGGTATACAGACGTGCCCCAGACAGTATACAGACGGTACACAGACGGTATACAGACGGTATACAGACGGTACACAGACGGTATACAGACGGTATACAGACGGTACACAGACGGTATACAGACGGTACACATACGGTATACAGACGGTACACAGACGGTACACAGACGGTAAACAGACGGTATACAGATGGTATACAGACGGTGCACAGACAGTATACAGACGGTATACAGACGGTACACAGACGGTACACAGACGGTATACAGACGGTATACAGACAATACACAGACGGTATACAGACGGTATACAGACGGTACACAGACAGTATACAGACGTGTCCCAGACGGTATACAGACGGTACACAGACGGTATACAGACGGTGTACAGACGGTACACAGACGGTATACAGACGGTATACAGACGGTACACAGACGGTATACAGACGGTATACAGACGGTACACAGACGGTATACAGACGGTATACAGACGGTATACAGACGGTATACAGACGTGCCCCAGACAGTATACAGACGGTACACAGACGGTACACAGACGGTATACAGACGGTATACAGACGGTACACAGACGGTATACAGACGGTACACATACGGTATACAGACGGTACACAGACGGTACACAGACGGTAAACAGACGGTATACAGATGGTATACAGACGGTGCACAGACAGTATACAGACGGTATACAGACGGTACACAGACGGTAAACAGACGGTATACAGACGGTACACAGACGGTATACAGACGGTACACATACGGTATACAGACGGTACACAGACGGTATACAGACGGTACACAGACGGTATACAGACGGTACACAGACAGTATACAGACGGTACTCAGACGGTACACAGACGGTACACATACGGTATACAGACAGTACACAGACAGTATACAGACGGTACACAGACGGTAAAGAGACGGTATACAGACGGTACACAGACAGTATACAGACGGTATACAGACGGTACACAGACGGTATACAGACGGTATACAGACGGTACTCAGACGGTACACAGACGGTACACATACGGTATACAGACAGTACACAGACAGTATACAGACGGTATACAGACGGTATACAGACGGTACACAGACGGTACACAGACGGCATACAGACGGTACACATACAGTATACAGACGGTATACAGACGGTACACAGACGGTATACAGACGGTATACAGACGGTACACATACAGTACACAGACGGTACACAGGCGGTATACAGACGGTACACAGAGAGTATACAGACGGTACACAGACGGTATACAGACGGTACACATACGGTATACAGACGGTACACAGACGGTATACAGACGGTACACAGACGGTATACAGACGGTATACAGACGGTGCACAGACAGTATACAGACGGTATACAGACGGTACACAGACGGTACACAGACGGTATACAGACGGTATACAGATGGTATACTGATGGTACACAGACGGTATACAGACGGGACACAGACGGTACACAGACGGTACACAGACGGTATACAGACGGTGCACAGACAGTATACAGACGGTATACAGACGGTACACAGATGGTACACAGACGGTATACAGACGGTATACAGATGGTATACAGATGGTACACAGACGATGTACAGACGGTATACAGACGGTGCACACACGATATACAGACGGTATACAGACGGTGCACAGACAGTATACAGACGGTATACAGACGGTACACAGACGGTACACAGACGGTATACAGACGGTATACAGATGGTATACAGATGGTACACAGACGGTATACAGACGGTACACATACGGTATACAGACGGTATACAGACGGTACACATACGGTATACAGACGGTATACAGACAGTATACAGACGGTATACAGACGGTACACAGACGGTACACACACGGTAAACAGACGGTATACAGACGGTACACAGACGGTATACATACGGTACACAGACGGCATACAGACGGTACACAGACGGTATACAGACGGTATACAGACGGTACACAGACGGTATACAGACGGTATACAGACGGTACACATACGGTATACAGACGGTATACAGACGGTACACAGACAGTATACAGACGTGCCCCAGACAGTATACAGACGGTACACAGACGGTATACAGACGGTATACTGACGGTACACAGGCGGTAAACAGACGGTATACAGACGGTACACAGACGGTATACAGACGGTACACAGATGGTATACAGACGGTACACAGACGGTATACAGACGGTACACAGACGGTACACATACGGTATACAGACAGGACACATACAGTATACAGACGGTACACATACGGTATACAGACAGTACACAGACAGTATACAGACGGTACACAGACGGTACACAGACAGTATACAGACGGTATACAGACGATATACAGACGGTACACAGACGGTACACAGACGGTACACAGACGGTATACAGACGGTACACAGACAGTATACAGACGGTATACAGACGGTACACAGACGGTATACAGACGGTATACAGACGGTATACAGACGGTACACATACGGTACACAGACGGTACACAGGCGGTATACAGACGGTACACCGACAGTATACAGACGGTACACAGACGGTATACAGACGGTATACAGATGGTATACTGATGGTACACAGACGGTATACAGACGGGACACAGACGGTACACAGACGGTACACAGACGGTATACAGACGGTGCACAGACAGTATACAGACGGTATACAGACGGTATACAGACGGTACACAGACGGTACACAGACGGTATACAGACGGTATACAGATGGTATACAGATGGTACACAGACGGTATACAGACGGTATACAGACGGTGCACAGACGGTATACAGACGGTATACAGACGGTGCACAGACAGTATACAGACGGTATACAGACGGTACACAGACGGTACACAGACGGTATACAGACGGTATACAGATGGTATACAGATGGTACACAGACGGTATACAGACGGTACACAGACGGTATACAGACGGTATACAGACGGTACACAGACGGTATACAGACGGTATACAGACGGTACACAGACGGTATACAGACGGTATACAGACGGT
This sequence comes from Chirona hameri, assembly GCA_036785665.1. Taxonomy (NCBI): domain Eukaryota; kingdom Metazoa; phylum Arthropoda; class Thecostraca; order Balanomorpha; family Balanidae; genus Chirona; species Chirona hameri. Next base: position 55,430 of record JAXIVJ010005525.1, read on the forward strand.
ACACAGACGGTATACAGCCGGTATACAGACGGTACACAGACAGTAAACAGACGTGTCCCAGACAGTATACAGACGGTACGCAGACGGTATACAGACGGTATACAGACGGTACACAGACGATATACAGACTGTATACAGACGGTACACAGACGGTAAACAGACGGTATACAGACGTGCCCCAGACAGTATACAGACGGTACACAGACGGTATACAGACGGTATACAGACGGTACACAGACGGTATACAGACGGTATACAGACGGTACACAGACGGTATACAGACGGTATACAGACGGTACACAGACGGTAAACAGACGGTATACAGACGGTACACAGACGGTATACAGACGGTACACAGACGGTATACAGACGGTACACAGACGGTATACAGACGGTACACAGACGGTATACAGACGGTACTCAGACGGTACACAGACGGTACACATACGGTATACAGACAGTATACAGACAGTATACAGACGGTACACAGACGGTACACAGACGGTATACAGACGGTATACAGGCGGTATACAGGCGGTACACAGACGGTACACAACGGTACACACAGGCGGTACACAGACAGTATACAGACGGTACACACATGCGGTACACATACGGTATACAGACGGTACACAGACGGTACACAGACGTGTCCCAGACAGTATACAGACGGTACACAGACGGTACACATACGGTATACAGACGGTACAGAGACGGTACACAGACGGTATACAGACGGTACACAGACGGTACACAGACGATACACAGACGGTATACATACAGTACACAGACGGTACACAGACAGTATACAGACGGTACACAGACGGTATACAGACGGTATACAGACGGTACACAGACGGTACACAGACGGTACACAGACGGTACACAGACGGTACACAGACAGTATACAGACGTGTACCAGACAGTATACAGACGGTACACAGACGGTATACAGATGGTATACAGACGGTACACAGACGGTATACAGACGGTATACAGACTGTATACAGACGGTATACAGACGGTATACAGACGGTACACAGACGGTAAACAGATGGTATACAGACGGTACACAGACGGTACACAGACGGTATACAGACGGTATACAGACGGTACACAGACAGTATACAGACGTGCCCCAGACAGTATACAGACGGTATACAGACGGTACAGAGACGGTACACAGACGGTATACAGACGGTACACAGACGGTACACAGACGATACACAGACGGTATACATACAGTACACAGACGGTACACAGACAGTATACAGACGGTACACAGACGGTATACAGACGGTATACTGACGGTACACAGACGGTATACAGACGGTACACATACGGTATGCAGATGGTACACAGACGGTATACAGACGGTATACAGACGGTACACAGACGTGTCCCAGATAGTATACAGACGGTACACAGACGGTACACATACGGTATACAGACGGTACAGAGACGGTACACAGACGGTATACAGACGGTACACAGACGGTACACAGACGATACACAGACGGTATACATACAGTACACAGACGGTACACAGACAGTATACAGACGGTACACAGACGGTATACAGACGGTATACTGACGGTACACAGACGGTATACAGACGGTATACAGACGGTACACAGACGGTAAACATACGGTATACAGACGGTACACAGACGGTATACAGACGGTACACAGATGGTATACAGACGGTACACAGACGGTATACAGACGGTACACAGACGGTACACATACGGTATACAGACAGCACACAGACAGTATACAGACGGTACACATACGGTATACAGACAGTACACAGACAGTATACAGACGGTACACAGACGGTACACAGACAGTATACAGACGGTATACAGACGATATACAGACGGTACACAGACGGTACACAGACGGTACACAGACGGTATACAGACGGTACACAGACAGTATACAGACGGTATACAGACGGTACACAGACGGTATACAGACGGTATACAGACGGTACACATACGGTACACAGACGGTACACAGGCGGTATACAGACGGTACACATACAGTATACAGACGGTACACAGACGGTATACAGACGGTATACAGATGGTATACTGATGGTACACAGACGGTATACAGACGGGACACAGACGGTACACAGACGGTACACAGACGGTACACAGACGGTATACAGACAGTGCACAGACAGTATACAGACGGTACTCAGACGGTACACAGACGGTACACATACGGTATACAAACAGTACACAGACAGTATACAGACGGTACACAGACGGTATACAGACGGTATACAGACGGTACACAGATGGTACACAAACGGTATACAGACGGGACACACATGGTATACAGACGGTACACAGACGGTACACAGACGGTATACAGACGGTACACAGACGGTACACAGACAGTATACAGACGGTATACAGACGGTACACATACGGTACACAGACGGTATACAGACGGTATACAGACGGTATACAGACGGTATACAGACGGTATACAGACGGTACACAGACAGTATACAGACGGTACACAGACGGTATACAGACGGTATACAGACGGTATACAGACGGTACACAGACAGTATACAGACGGTACACAGACGGTATACAGACGGTATACAGACGGTATACAGACGGTACACATACGGTACACAGACGGTACACAGGCCGTATACAGACAGTACACAGACAGTATACAGACGGTACACAGACGGTATACAGACGGTACACAGACGGTATACAGACGGTACACAGACGGTATACAGACGGTACACATACGGTATACAGACGGTACACAGACGGTATACAGACGGTATACAGACGGTACACCGACGGTATACAGACGGTATACAGACGGTACACAGACAGTATACAGACGTGTCCCAGACAGTATACAGACGGTACACAGACGGTACACAGACGGTACACAGACAGTATACAGACGGTACACAGACGGTATACAGACGGTATACAGACGGTATACAGACGGTATACAGACGGTATACAGACAGTATACAGACGGTACACAGACGGTACACATACGGTATACAGACAGTATACAGACGGTATACAGACGGTACACTGACGGTATACAGACTGTATACAGACGGTACACAGACGGTATACAGACGGTATACAGACGGTACACAGACGGTACACAGACGGTATACAGACGGTATACAGACGGTACACAGGCAGTATACAGACGTGCTCCAGACAGTATACAGACGGTACACAGACGGTATACAGACGGTATACAGACGGTACACAGACGGTATACAGACGGTATACAGACGGTATACAGACGGTACACAGACGGTATACAGACGGTATACAGACGGTACACAGACGGTAAACAGACGGTATACAGGCGGTACTCAGACGGTATACAGACGGTACACAGACAGTATACAGACGGTACTCAGACGGTACACAGACAGTACACATACGGTATACAGACAGTACACAGACAGTATACAGACGGTACACAGACGGTATACAGACGGTATACAGACGGTATACAGACGGTACACAGATGGTACACAGACGGTATACAGACGGTACACAGACAGTATACAGACGGTATACAGACAGTACACAGACGGTACACAGACGGTATACAGACGGTATACAGACGGTATACAGACGGTACACAGACAGTATACAGACGGTACACAGACGGTATACAGACGGTACTCAGACGGTATACAGACGGTACACAGACAGTATACAGACGGTACTCAGACGGTACACAGACAGTACACATACGGTATACAGACAGTACACAGACAGTATACAGACGGTACACAGACGGTATACAGACGGTATACAGACGGTATACAGACGGTACACAGATGGTACACAGACGGTATACAGACGGTACACAGACAGTATACAGACGGTATACAGACAGTACACAGACGGTACACAGACGGTATACAGACGGTATACAGACGGTATACAGACGGTACACAGACAGTATACAGACGGTACACAGACGGTATACAGACGGTATACAGACGGTATACAGACGGTACACATACAGTATACATACGGTACACAGATGGTATACAGACGGTACACAGACGGTACACAGACGGTATACAGACGGTATACAGACGGTATACAGACGGTATACAGACGGTACACAGACAGTATACAGACGGTACACAGACGGTATACAGACGGTACACAGACGGTATACAGACGGTACACAGACGGTATACAGACGGTACACAGACGGTATACAGGCGGTATACAGACGGTGCACAGACAGTATACAGACGGTATACAGACGGTACACAGACGGTACACAGATGGTATACAGACGGTATACAGATGGTATACAGATGGTACACAGACGGTATACAGACGGGACACAGACGGTACACAGACGGTACACAGACGGTATACAGACGGTGCACAGACAGTATACAGACGGTATACAGACGGTACACAGACGGTACACAGACGGTACACAGACGGTATACAGACGGTATACAGATGGTATACAGATGGTACACAGACGGTATACAGACGGTACACAGACAGTATACAGACGGTACTCAGACGGTACACAGACGGTACACATACGGTATACAGACAGTACACAGACAGTATACAGACGGTACACAGACGGTATACAGACGGTATACAGACGGTACACAGATGGTACACAGACGGTATACAGACGGTACACAGACAGTATACAGACGGTATACAGACGGTACACAGACGGTACACAGACGGTATACAGACGGTATACAGACGGTATACAGACGGTATACAGACGGTACACAGACAGTATACAGACGGTACACAGACGGTATACAGACGGTATACAGACGGTATACAGACGGTACACAGACAGTATACATACGGTACACAGACGGTATACAGACGGTACACAGACGGTACACAGACGGTATACAGACGGTATACAGACGGTATACAGACGGTATACAGACGGTACACAGACAGTATACAGACGGTACACAGACGGTATACAGACGGTACACAGACGGTATACAGACGGTACACAGACGGTATACAGACGGTACACAGACGGTATACAGGCGGTATACAGACGGTGCACAGACAGTATACAGACGGTATACAGACGGTATACAGACGGTACACAGACGGTACACAGACGGTACACAGACGGTATACAGACGGTATACAGATGGTATACAGATGGTACACAGACGGTATACAGACGGTACACAGACAGTATACAGACGGTATACAGACGGTACACATACGGTATACAGACGGTATACAGACGGTATACAGATGGTATACAGATGGTACACATACGGTATACAGACGGTACACAGACAGTATACAGACGGTATACAGATGGTACACAGACGGTACACAGACGGTACACATACGGTATACAGATGGTATACAGATGGCACACAGACGGTATACAGACGGTATACAGACGGTACACAGACGGTACACAGACGGTATACAGACGGTATACAGACGGTGCACAGACAGTATACAGACGGTACACATACGGTACACAGACGGTATACAGACGGTATACAGACGGTATACAGATGGTATACAGATGGTACACAGACGGTATACAGACGGTACACAGACGGTACACAGACGGTATACAGACGGTATACAGACGGTGCACAGACAGTATACAGACGGTATACAGACGGTACACATACGGTATACAGACGGTATACAGACGGTATACAGATGGTATACAGATGGTACACAGACGGTATACAGACGGGACACATACGGTACACAGACGGTACACAGACGGTACACAGACGGTATACAGACGGTATACAGACGGTATACAGACGGCACATACGGTATACAGACGGTATACAGACGGTACACAGACGGTAAACAGACGGTATACAGACGGTACACAGACAGTACACAGACGGTACACAGACGGTATACAGACGGGACACAGACGGTACACAGACGGTATACAGACGGTATACATACGGTACACAGACCGTACACAAGCGGTACACATGCGGTATACAGACGGCATACAGGAGGTATACAGACGGTATACAGACGGTATACAGACGGTATACAGACGGTATACAGACGGTATACAGAAGGTATACAGACGGTATACAGCCGGTACACAGACGGTATACAGACGGTACAGAGACTGTACACAGACGGTACACACATGAGTGGTAAAGTGTTATGTCTTCATGGATAAGGTCGGGGACAAAATGCTCCTTCTCATGAAGTACTCGGGGGGTCAAAATGCCAGTAAAAAAACATTACTATGTCATTCCTGGGAAAATGTACTAAGCGATCATGTCCTTAGAGACACCGATCGTTAAAACCCCTTCATATGTAATATTCACTTGGGAAATCATCATATTCATCACGTCAGTATGTATGTACCTACATTTGCTTTTTTGTTTTGTTTATTAGCAGTTGCGTTTCAGCTCGTGATTGTCAATAATTTAGTTTCACACATATTTCCGACGGAAAAATATATACCAGTTATCTAGTCGACAGTACCCCGGCCCCGGGGTTCTCCTTGTGCATTTTCAATGGAGTGAGTCTACTGTCAGGACAGTGGATTTCACTGTTTTAACAGCGGGACTTTGAGAGTTCTACTATAAATAGTAGAAAATACGGTTCATTCAGCGTGACTATCCAGAAGTATTTTTGCGAAATTGCGTCGTTTATGGCGCAATCATGACAGTTGATTCTCGTTCTGTCACACTGGCCAATGCCCTATAAGAAGGTAGTCATCCGGCGATTTGACCAAATCCGACTCAGGGGTGGTGACGTCATCTGGACGGAGAATCCCTTGCCCATATACAAATCAATAATAACTCGCGATTTTTGGAAGACTATATATATAATTATACCGAGCCGATTTACAGACAACATGCCCTGAAAGAAAGACCGATTCAAGGTCTCTAACTTATCTAAATAACATTTTGCTCCTAAGTCACTCCTATTTGGACAGCGAAGGAGCTCTTATCTTACTCCTTCGGTAATGTTAAAAAGCCATATATAATCCGCGCCACAAATGTCGGTGCGCCAAAATTTTCCAAATATATGACGTCACGCCCTAGGAAGAACCACGTATGTTACTGTTTTTCGGGAGTTTGACCTACGTGGTTCTTTTATTGCATGGCATTCTAGCTAATTGAGCCTATGGCGGCTGCAGGGCTGACAACCCTCTGGCACTGGCACTATTGTAATGAAACTTTGAGTTTGTCATGTCGTTCGTTCATGTCGACACGACGTATGATTCACGGTGAACCGTATCGACGGTTATAATAGTGTTTTATCATTTGACAAACGTGTCCATATTGTGAAATCGTAAGTGGAGATTTAGTTAAAGTGGTTGAAATGTTCTGTGTAATTAAAAATCGTTTAAAATTGCTGTTAATGTTCAAAATGGTTGTGAAATCACTAGTTTCACTGTATTTTGACCAACTTGTGAAATTATCGGTAATCTTTGACTAAGGTACCTGTCAGTGTGCCGTGCTATGCACAGTATGGCAGCATACGGTAGCATCAGAGAAGCAGCGGTATTGTGCACCACAGCGGAATTTCCATATTTATTCTAACGAAGCCGTTAAACTGAACTTAACCTAACCTAGCCCATTAATAATAATAACAGCTTTGTAGAATACATTTTGGCATTGTGCACCACAACACAATTTCCAAATTACTTCCGACAAAGCCGTTAAACTAAACTTAACCTAGCAAAACCTAACCTAACCCATTAATAATGGCTTCGTCAGAAGAAATATTGAAATTGCACTGTGGTGCACAATGCTGCTGCCTTTCTGATGTTACCATATGACGATGTGACGTCATGCCATGCTGCCATAATGTTCATAACATAAGAGTATTCAGCTGACGGTAATATTACGACAGACTGAAAAGTGGGTTATATGTCTACTGTCTGTCTACAAGATGGTATGTGGGGGTCTCGGGTAGGTTTCGCAGAGCAGCGGCCAGCGAGCGAATGCGAATGGAGCGTTCTAAACGTGGGTCCCTGCAACCGTAATTACTGTAAAGGTTAGGTCAGGTTTGATTATGTATCGTTTTTAGTGACATCATGGCTTTGGTATTACTGGTACACTTTTCTGTTTGTTGTAATAATACTCTATTCTTGTATCAATGAAGTTTAACCCTTATTTCAGACTTGGCCTAATTAAGAAATAATGATACTAATGACTTCAGTCTCAAAATTCGGAAAATAGTCGAAAAAGTGTCACTATATTTCGGCACAAACCTTCACCGGGTGACTCATGAATCAGTGATGTCACCTGATGAAGGTTTGTGCCGAAATATAGTGACACTTTGTCTACTATTTTCCGAATTTTTAGACTCAAGTCATTTGTATAGTTATTTATATTTTCTTTTATTAGGGACCTCAAGAAAACCATTAATTAGGAATGTGAATTACTGAACTATTATCTAATGGCTAAGGTACAGTGTGGTAGGTGTCATAAAAGACATAAAGACATAAAAGAAAAGTGCAACAAAGAGCCTCTTGGGCCCATCCGAGGTTGCACCCCACCCCACCCACACCCACACCCACACCCACCCCCACCCCCCTCCACCAGTCTCGCCCCTTCAAATCACCTTACTCTACCTGCATAAAAGAAGGCTAATCCCACGAGTATTTATGAACTAATCCCTTCTCTGTAAAATATTTATCTAATCTAATTTTGAAGGAAGCAAGTTTCACTGCATCAGCGACATCCCCTGGTAGCATATTCCAATGTCCTACAACCCTTCTACTGAAAAATGACTGTCGTAGCCTAGTCCTACTTTGTTTCATAATGAGTTTATGCTGATGACCTCTACCTCGATTTTCCCTATTGAACTCAAACATACCCTTTAAATATCCAGAATGCTGACTATTTACAAATTTGAAGACTTCAATTAGATCTCCTCTTAGCCTTCTATATCTAAGTGAAAACATACCCAATTTCTTTAATCTATCTTCATAAGGTAAACTACCAAGACAATTAACCATTTTTGTTGCCCTTTTTTTAACTCTTTCTAACAACCAGCAATCTTTCTCATATGTTGGAGACCAGGCTTGTACACAATACTCCAAATGTGGTCTAACGTATGCACAATACAGTTTTGTTATTACCTTTTCACTCTTGTAGGAAACATTTATGTTAATGGCCCCTAGCATTCTAAGTGCCTTTTTCCTAGCTTCTACAACCTGGTCTGACGCTGATAGTCTATTGTTTACCACGACACCTAAATCTCTTTCCTTTTCAATCTGCTCCATTTTCTGCCCACCCATTTCATACCTATGTTTACTGCTAACCCGTCCAGCGTGCATAATCTTACATTTACTCAAATTGAATTTCATCTGCCATGCTTCAACTCAACTAGCTTGTCCAGATCTGATTGAAAAACATCCTGATCATGTTTTCCTCTAATAATCCTGACAACTTTTAGATCGTCTGCAAATTTCAAGACTTTGCTGTCTATACTGTTCTCAATTGCATTCACAAATATTATAAAAAGCAATGGGCCCAGGACTGAGCCCTGTGGAACCCCACTGAGAACCTCCTTCCATTGTGATTGGCACCCATGCAATATAACCCTTTGCTGGCGTCCTGAAAGCCACGTTTCTATCCAATCCAGAATCTTGCCCCTGATCCCATGAATTTTAAGTTGCAACCCCAGTCTTGTATGGGGGACTTTGTCAAATGCTTTACTGAAATCAAGAAAAGCTACATCTAGCTGTTTACCCTGATCAAAGCTATCTGTTGCAACATCCAAACACTCCAGAAGATTAGTTAAACAAGAACGGCCCTTCCTAAAGCCATGCTGTGTATCCTTGATGAGTTCATTTTGCTCCAAGAATTCAACAATCTTATCTTTGATGATTGATTCAAGCACCTTGCAGACTAATGAGGTCAGACTAACCGGTCTATAGTTTTCCTCTTTACTTCTATCTCCCTTTTTATGAATAGGAACAACATTTGCTCTTTTCCAATCAAGTGGAATTTTACTATCTGCGAGTGATTTAGAAAATATTATGGCTAATGGAACCGACAACTCCCTTTCAGGTTCTCTTAAAAGTCTAGCATGGATTTCATCAGGTCCTTCTGCCTTGTTAGGCCTTACTTTCTTTAGATATTCTAGAACAAGTTCACTACTTATGCCACCTAGCTCTCCTATAGTCTCCTCTGTCTCTAGCTCAGGCTGAAGTGCTGCAATACTACTCTGGTCCTCGATAGTAAAGACAGATTGAAACTGATCATTAAGCACTTCAACCATTTCACTGTCCTTGCTAACTAACACATCATCTATCTTAAATGGACCTATATTTTTGGAAACTGTACTGAACTTATAAAAACTGAAGAACTTCTTACTATCTGCATTACAATGTCTAGCTAAATCAAGTTCCTTTGCCCTTTTAGCTGCTCTGACCTTTTTCTTAACTGAATTTCTTGCATTCTGGTAGGCCTTCTGATTTATATCTAGTGAAGATCCCTTCAAAATGCCAAATGCACTTCTTTTAGCTTGTATAGCACTCCTTACTTCTGGGGTAAGCCAAACTGGTTTGCCCTTGGTTCTGTTACGTTTGTGCCTGAGGGGTATATGCCGATTCTGAATTTGGCTTAATCTAGCTTTGAAAACATTCCAGGCCTCACATGCATCTAAACCTGCCAGTGATATCCATTTTGTGTATATGGTAAAGTAGTGTTGCATTGTTGAGTGAGTCGTAGGCTTGTTTTAGGTCGAGGTAGAGTGCTGCTGAGTGTGTTGCTTAAGTGGAAATTATTTTTTGGACATATAAATTTCTAGGATCAAAGCATTTTGCTACATGGTTGCATTGACCCTCAGTTGTAGGAATTTGATATTCCATTGAGCTGGTGACTTATGGGCAAGAAATACATTACAATAAACTGTTACTGTACCTGATATATCAATATTGATATACAGAGCATCATAATTAAAATCATGTAACAAATACCATGGTTGTATCAACTTACGTCACATGACCAATTAAGGTTCAGTACTTACATCAAGGATTTGTTGAAATAAGGCTTGGTATAATTCATATTGTATATGAAAACGAATTTTCAGGTTCTAAGTTAAATGTTGTGTTTTAAATAGTTTGCCTGAGTAGCGTACACAAGTATTACAAGCCTGTAATAGAGCAGAGACACTAAACGATCCCCATATACCTTCCCATGTCATTTTTATGTTAGGCTAACCTAATGGACCAAATCTACCCCAGCTGGGGTAGATTTGGTCCATGTCGTAAACATAAGTGACCAAATATACCCCCCAATACCTTGTTCAAAGACCTGTAATTCCTTGCGTATACATGCTACCTGACTTTTGTCTCTGGGCATGTTATTAAGAAAAGATGTATCCTTCATTTAAGACCAAGAAATCAAGTCTAACGTAGCTATAAAGTTGAAAAGAATGTCATCAAAGTGGAGTGAAAACTGACTTTTGGGGTAGATTTGGTCCCTTTGGTTAACCGATTTTAGCAAACCTAAAGGACCAAATCTACCCGTCGTGATGTAATCGTTATTTATAGCGGAACTAAATAAATTATCTTGAATATAACTAGCACATGTATGTTACTTCTGGTTAGGGGTTCTTGTTGTCCAAAACTAACCTAGGTTTGATCTATATTTTCATTTTAATTTGAATTAATTGTAAAATGTAAAAAAATTATTTTCGTTATTTGTTGATGAAACATGAAAAAAAACAGCAGCATTACCTACCTAACCGAGTGTACGACTTACCATCTTAAATTAACCTAGATTAGACTTGAATAAAGGACACAAAACGTGTTTAAGTTTGGGTTACTATAACGTCATACAATAACGTTATAAAATGTTTTAAACTGCCTATTTGCAATTCAAAGCACGAGTACTCATCGCTCTCAAAAATTAAGCTAGGTTTGACAAATAGTAACGACCCTAGAGGTGTCCTAAATATTAAGGCATTTTATATAAAAAATATGATAATATAAGTTATTTTCAAAAATATGTGTTTCTTTTTCTAAAAGTCCTGAATCACATTCATCTAAAACTGGTAACCGTTTGGCTCTATAAATTTTAGTTTTTGAGCGAAAATCGAAAATCGGAAAAAATATAAAAATTTGAATTTGAACTTAAAAATAAGCAATTAAAATATTAAGTTCATCATGTACCGCAGGTACATCAATTGCCTATCCAAAACTGAAATCGGTTTGGTTCTATTTGTTTTGGTTTTTAAGTTATAGGCATTCTCGTCTACCATTGCATTATTAGCAGGACTTATTTGTAAAAAATTGAAGATGAAGAATTTTTTTTTCCTTATTTATTATATCACATTTGCCTTCGATAACACTAAAACATAAAGAAAACGAAGCCATTTAAAAATAAAAAAAATCGAAAAAGTAGTATCACTTTTTACCAAAAAACGATTTCTTTCCAAAAACGAGGATTAATTTGATACATTTCCATATTACTTAAGTGCACACCAATATGAAAAAGGTAACAATTTCTTAAAATACTTAATACTTCTGACGTCATTGTTAAAAAAAACTGAATAAATTGACAAAAAAAAGTATATCAAGTGATAAAAGGTCGAAAAAATCCGATTTAAGGGTCTACTTTTCTGTAAAATGATGCCTTCATTCTTGTTCACCCTAACTGTTTAAAACAAATATTGATTTGTTAAACACCAGGTGGCAGCACTTAAACGTTTTACTAAAAAATTGGAACAAATACTTTTAATAATTTTTCTTTTTTAAGAAGAATATTCATAGGAAATTGAATGGGCTATCAATTTAGTTTGAATAAACTTTCCGCTCAGACAAAAATTTCACCTAAAAAAAATTGAAATAAAACTTTTCTTAAATTTTGTGCTTAAAGTTAAGTTTTAAAAAAAATATTTCTTTGCAAGTCCTGGATCTTGTTCATCTAAAACTGGTAACTGTTTGGCTCTATACATTTTATTTTTTAAGTGACAAGCATTCAAACTTAATTTGTAATTGTACTTAAAGTTAAGCAATTAAAAAATTAAGTACATAATATACCGTAGGCTCAACTATTGGCTATCAAAAACTGAAACCGGTTTGGTTTTATTTAATTTTGTTTTTTAAGTTATAGGCATTGCCATCTACCATTAAGTTGTTCTCACTTTTTAAATTTTATGCTTAAAGTTAAGTTTTTTTTAAATAATTTGTTTTATTTGATAGTCGCTTATCACATTCATCTAATACTTGTAACCGTTTGGCTCTATACATTTTACTTTTTAAGTGAAAAGCATTCAAACTTAATTTTTAATTGTACTTAAAGTTAAGCAATTTAAAAATTAAGTACATCATATAACGTAGGCCCAACTACTGGCTATCCAAAACCGAAATCAGTTTGGTTCTATATATTTTAGTTTTTAAGTTATAGGCATCCCCGTCTATCATAACATTGTTCCGAGGACTTGGAGCTATTTTTGTAGAAGTAAAAAAAAATGTTTTTTTCCTTGTTTATTATTACAAAATTACCTTCGGTTACCCCTAGCAATATAGAAAACCAAGCTACTTTTTCAAAATAAAATTACAAATTTTCAAAAAAGATATATCTTTTTACGAAAAACCCGATTTCTTTCAAAAAGAGAGTATTAATAAAATACATATTCACATCAGTTATGTGATGACAAATAAGATTCTGTTTACCATTTCTTTAAATACTTAATATTTCTCAAGTTATTATATATAAAAAAAAACAGATTAAATTGACATTAAAAAAATCTCGAGTCATTTTTCTCGAAAAAGAAAGATTAAAGGGTCTCCTTACCTGTAAAATGATGCCCCCATTCATGCCGGTTTCCAAATATTATTATGTTTTTAAGATTCTTCAAATATTGAACAAAATATGAGTATAAACGTTGAAGAAAAATTATGAAATTGACCGAAAAATGTATCAAAACGCGAAACTCATTAACTCAAAAGTAAGACCGGAAGAGGCAAATAAAAACAAAGATTCTTGTTCCGCTCGCCTAGTTCTACAACATCCATCTGTCGGAACTCAAAAAAACTTTTCCGAAAAAAAAGTTATGGATATATATTTTTGGTGATGGATAACTCAAAAATAAAACAACATATTTCGAATCCGAAAAGAAATTCAGCATGCTCATAGTGTTTTACATTTTAATCATATTTTTAATTGTGAAAAAATGCACAACTTTTTTTGGGTGAAAACTCAGTTTATTCATCAATTTGATAATTAAGTACCCCATAACTTCAAAACCTCTAAACTGATTTTTGATTTCTTTGTTTGGACAACATTTGGCGTAAGACGGTCTTTTCTTATCCTTTCACACATTTTTCTTTAAAAAAATGCATATTCAAAAACCTAAAATTTAAAAACATCATTTTTTTACAGTTTTCACATTTTAAACTTCAAAAAATATGGTTTTAATTAAAATTCAGAATTGCTAAAAGATGGGGTTCGTTACGCCGCATCTTTATTTGCTGTTTGATTATAAAAGTTTTCTAAAACAAAAAAAGTTACGGTCCAAAAACTTGTGCAAAAAAACATGTTTTCTAAGTAGCCCACCAGCTAAAAAAAATGTTGTGAAGGATTTCCGCACCTTAGCATGCTTAACACAAATATATGCTTTGTTTAAATATTCGATAAATAATAAGCAAACTGCGAGCAGAACAAAGACACTTAAATAAAAAAATAAAAAAAAAACATCAAAAAGTAAAATGTGGGTAACTTTTTTTTAAAACTAGGTTTGATTCAAACAAAAAATAGGTTAGTGTTCTACTCGACGAGAGCGATCGGAAACTGTTCTCCGAACTTAAAAAATGTTGCTAGATTGGGAGTTATCGAAGAATCCATTTTCGGGAGGTAGATTTGGTCCATTAGGTTAACAAGAGGGGTGTCAGATTTGGTACCTTAGGTCAATTTTCAAACGGAAACTTTAATAACTTCTTAAGTTTTAATGGATTTCAAAACTATTAAGTGCACTGGGCTTACAGTCAAATTCCCTTCCTTTTTTTATTAAAAAAAAAACAGAAAAGATATAGTTATTAATAAAGAGTTTAGACTTTTGTGAAAGTAGGAAAACCAGGTAGGTGAAGGATCATAGTGTCTTATAGGACACTTACAAATAAGTCAACTATTTCGTAAACCATACTTCTGATCTTTTGACAAAAGTAAGGTCTCTTAATTTGGATTCAACCTAGCCCGCAACTTTCCCTGTATCTTTTTCAGGGACCAAACCTAGCTTCTGTCTAGGTTAGACTGCATTATGTACCCGTAAGTTCCTAAATGAGAACATGCCCCGACATTTCGGGTCATAAAAGCTTTAACTGAAAGAATTTCGTTATTTTCCAATTAGGACTCCACCAAAAAATGTTCAGGCATGGCGTCCCTGATTCGGTAAAATATCGTACAATGAATATTTAAGGAATTACAGCCTTCCAAACAGGGGACCAAATCTACCCCAAATGGGGGTAGATTTGGTCCCCAAAAGGGTAGATTTGGTCCCTTAGGTTTAGTATGACAAAGTCTTGAGCACTATGTAATTATTTTTCTTCTCAGGATGTCAGCACGTTCAGCTGAGGACTGAGGTTCGCCAACCTAGACAGGCAGATCCTAAGACGGCGGGCAAAACAGCATGCTGATCGTCTAAAATGGCGCCGTGAAACAGCACGACTCCGACGTGAGGTGTACGAGCTTCAGAAGAACGCCCTCTCCAGCTCGAACTCGAAGCTCCAGATGGAGGGCGTTTTCAGCTAGCAGCAGCTCCAACGACTGTCCACCGGACGGCGCACGCGCCGGCTACCTGTCTGAGGCCGCCGCCGGAGCTCCTCGCGCCTCCTCCGAGGCGGGGGCACGGGTGGCTCAGTCGTTGGGCTCTGAACCCATGGGTACCGGGTTCGAGTCTGACTACTGGCGAGGTCATTCGGTTCCCCCGCTTGGGTCGGCGTGAGAGACCCCGTCTATAAATGACGACAGTCGCCTAGTATAAGGCGCCCAATACCACCACCACCACCACCTCCGAGGCGGTGTCCACTCAGCGGATTGGGACAGCGCAAGAGCCGGCCACCTGACGAAGTACCGGGCTTCCAGGCGGTAGCTGTTTTCCGAAGGGCACGCGGACGGAGAAACACGAGCACGGGCACCATCAATCCGGACCCGTTGGGGCACCATCAACCCCGACCCACATTCGGGAAGACGATGTGGTGGCGGCCTTACCACGGACTTCTGAACCCCATTGTGCTGCCTAGGATACGCCCCTCAAGCCCAAATCATCGATAAGCCCGGGACCTGTGCCAAGAGAGTAACGACGCCGACGAGATACAAGAGACTGGAGCCGCGCAGTGCTGCGGTGGCCAGGTGTGGGGGGGGGGGGGGGGTGGTGCTGCACTTGGTGGCGCTCTTATTCGTCTGTACCGTCATCCTACCAAATGTAATAGAGCTGAGCAACAGAACCATGTCCTTATCGAAGTTTTGAATGCGGTGTTCGCTGATTTTGTCACTTAGCTGAGAGTTGCATGGAACCGTTTTTGTATGTACGATCGCTCGGAGGCGGTGTCCCACATGTCGCTGAACATCATCATCTCATCCTACTCCCCACGAATACGAGGCTGCCTTTGTGGCTTCTGAGCCTCTGTAATATTGGAACAAGCGTGTAAACTTTTACATTATTGCTCATAGTAGATCAAAATCCAGAATTGGTCACACATGACATGACAAGTGCCTACTCTCCATGCGGATGCCGCACTTCGACATGCCTCAATTTGTCTGCCAATTGTGAAGGCTTGTATTGTTAAAATCTTTGCGAAATAGTCCTTTTTATTCAAGTATAATCATTTTGAAAAAACATCTATATATTCAATTCCATAATTGTTAAAGTATCACCGCGAAGTATTTTATTGTCGGAGCGGTATTCCAACACGGTCGGGGCTGCATCTCTGTTGAAGGTGTGCCCCCGATGACGTCATCTGGCGACCTGCGCAGAAAGGCTGCGCACTGGGATGATTCTACCTGGTATATACGGCCTTGATTTTGCCCAACCCCAAAAGGGCAACACCACAACAATGTCGCGACCAAGGTTCATATAGATAAGGCTGCGCATTTAGGCATGTCATCAAAATGGGCACCAAAGCAGGGTATTTAAACCGAAGAAGAACATCTCAAGGCAAGTAGCACACCATGCGCACTACATGCCCGCAACTGAAATTAAATGGATTTTTTTACAAATTCACCATTTTAGTCATAGAAAATATTTTAAAATCCATAACTAATTGTATTTAGATAAAATCAAGAAGATTTATCAAACGGCATGTCGTATGCAAAATAAAATCTTTCATTCTTGAAATATTCGGATTGTTTACTTGCGCCAGTTTTGTCACAGCTAGAGATGAGGAGAGCTATCAGTCAGGTACTTGCGCCAGTTTTGTCACAGCTAGAGCTGAAGCTCCCAGCTTCCCATAAAGAAAGCCTCAAACATAATATATAACAGGCATAATATATATATATATATATATATATATATATATATATATATATATATATATATATATATATATATATATATATATATATATATATATATATATATATATATATATATATATATATATATATATATATATATATATATATATATATATATATATATATATATATATATATATATATATATATATATATATATATATATATATATATATATATATATATATATATATATATATATATATATATATATATATATATATATATATATATATATATATATATATATATATATATATATATATATATATATATATATATATATATATATATATATATATATATATATATATATATATATATATATATATATATATATATATATATATATATATATATATATATATATATATAT
>JAXIVJ010005526.1:0-73324 GCA_036785665.1 Chirona hameri
ATATATATATATATATATATATATATATATATATATATATATATATATATATATATATATATATATATATATATATATAATATATATATATATATATATATTATATATATATATATATATATATATATATATATATATATATATATATATATATATATATATATATATATATATATATATATATATATATATAATATATATATATATATATATATATATATATATATATATATATATATATATATATATATATATATATATATATATATATATATATATAAATATTAGAGGGCAGGTATCCCCCCCCCCCCCCTGTCGGTTCGAAGTTGGCGCGGACCCCGTCGGTGCGCGGGGTTAACAATTTTAGTTGCACGCAGCACAAGGCTCCTTGCAGGTCCCAGCAGCAACACAATGAAGAAGAGGCAACGCGAAACTTCGGGCCCTCAACATTTTGCGTTGCCCCGATTGCTGACGTTTGTGACAAATTAAATTGCAAACACATAAACGGAATATGGAATATGGAGGCGCTTTACGCGAAACGATCCGTCAAAGTTTGCAAAGACAACTTCAGAGAACAGCAACGTATAAAACTTCAGTCAAACATTTTGAGCGCTCATGGGCTGATTAAGTAGGTTGTCTTAGTTTAAGGCCACTGGCAGATCCAGCAGGTGGCGAGGGGTGCAAAGAGGTCATGCCCCAAACCGCCCGAAATCGGCCACAAATTGACACATTCACTGATTTTAAAAGAATAATTAAGCGATTTAACCAAGGGAATGTTCACCATCAAAATTCAATACGAAACAGAATTAAATGGCTGACCTTGTACCGGCGCTGCCCGATCAGTGACCGGTCGGTTGCAAGTAGTGGGCGGAGTCAAGGGCGGGACTACTGAGCCACCGGACGCTAGCCTCTATCCGAGCTCGTATTGTGTTTAACATTACGAGTGAATGGAAAGCGCCTTGTTTGTTACTCAGGGTCCATCATATTTAATCGCAGGTCAATAGTTGCTTAGGGGAGGCCATCGAACTTGAAACATTCTAAAAATCACGGAATTGTTTTTAGGGAATAACTTTTGAGATACTCATGATAAAGTGATGCCTACAGTTTTGACCATTGTGTTTCTCCGTCGAGACGCATTAGACGCATTAGATATTTAAATCATCTTTTCCTCCACGGTTGATCCTCCACGGTTCGTTTATCCCAAAACTCTACTTCAACGGCTCTAGAGCAGATTTCCGAACGACCCGCCATAGTTTATACCAGATGGTGGTATATACCAGATTGGTTTATAACAGACCAAGGTGGAGTATTCCATACGAGATGGCTGGTTTATACCAGATTGGGTTATACCAGATCCAAGGTCGACTATTCCCTTTAACACGCGCACGGCGCACACAGACTGGCGGATCTACGGTTGGGCAAAATGGGCAATTGCCCTCCCCCCAAAGCGTCTGAAGTCGGCGCAAAATTGACACATTTCCTGATATAGAAGAAAATATAAGCAACTTTTACTAAGGAAGGTTAGCTTTAAATCAGCTATCAATGCATAATCAAGCGAAATCCGATGAGTTTTCAGAATTGTGTGAACCTTTTTGGAATTCCCCCCCCCCCCCTCCAAACCACAAATTCTGGATCCGCCAATGCACACGGATGCAGGCTGACCTGTGCCGCTGGATCTCGGTGAAGCGGAAAGGCTTGGCCTGTCCGCCTCCCCAGATGCCTAGGAAGTAGTCTGCGATGGAGGAGTGGAAGTACTGGCTGGAGTTCTGGTTCGTGAAGTAGCGCTTCTTGGACGCTTCTTTGAACTGCCTGCGGGGGAGATACAGAATCCGGTGACGTAGCTGTTCGATAGAAGAAGTAAATTGCTATAGAACAAGGATGCTTATCGCAGTGCCCCAAGAGATACAGAATCAATTTCACTGGTCAGAAGTTTATGTTATCTTGCTTTAACCCGCGCGGCGCTGGGGTCTCCAGCCGAACGCGCGACGCTGGGGGGTAAATTTTACCCCCCTTCGTATCTTCCGAACCAATAACCCCAGCGAGACGCGCAATGCGGCGATCGCAAGCTCTCAACGAGAAGAATCGAATGCATACTCGAAATTCTTAAAATAAGGTCACATGTCAGGTCACGGTCAGGTAAAATGTCAAAATGTAAGTATTTTAGTTTTTGGGCTATACTTTCCATCCAAAGCCTTATATTGCAACCATTATCTCACAAAGTGCTCCAGAATGTATAATGCGTTTCCTGCATAAGTAAAAGTGAAATTGTAAGCAAAGGTCAAGGTCAAGGTCAGGTCACAAAAGGTCACAGGTCTACGAAAGCCATGCTACACATGTTGTATGGGTTATTTTACACGTATAATTCGATAGAAGCAGCCATTTTCGCAGCCTGACCCCATATAATGGCCCTCAGGTCAAGGTCAGGTCACAATAAGGACAAAATTTGAATTGTTAAAATCTAAATAACCATTGCATTTTTCTAGACTAGTTTTGTCTTAGAAATATAGTGATTGCATTTATTTGTCTGCATCTGGTCAGTAAAAGCCAGAAAACGCAATTAAAAAAATGACGTCATGAGTTACTTATACTTAGAGAGCTATAAGTCAGTCAAAAATAAAGATATTGCTTTCAAATTTGGTTTGAGCATCGTTGATACTCGGTTCTCTGATATATCTTCCGGTTTTTTGAAAATCTTCAAAAAAGACTTTTGTGGAAATTCTTCCCAAATTTTTTTTTTTTGCATTTTTCGGGTCAAAAACCCAAAATTTTGCAAATCCGAGATAGCCATTTTAAAGGCAATGTTATTTCATTTCTTTTGACGCCTTTTATTTGCGATTTGCATCAACACGCTATTTTCTACGATTTGTCAAACATTTAACATTTTTCACCAAAAATGACATGGCATGACGTCACTAAAACGCCATTATCTGCCAAAAATTTCACGAATAAGAAAATAAAATGGCAGAAGACGTAGAATTGATGCACAATAAGCTACCGTAAGTTTCAATTTGATATCTGTCATAGTTGTCAAGTTATGGAGAAAACCCGGGAGGGGGGGGGCGGGGTAAAATTTACCCCCCCCCCCCCAGCGCCGCGCGGGTTAAGTGAAGATTGCACTTCTTGATAGATGAAGAAGTGCAATCTGTGATAATTAAATCCTTACTTGCAAAAATTCGACTAGATAGGTAATCAATTCTATCAGATAAAAGTTGCTGTTAACTTGCTTTAGAGAAAATTGAACTTTATCTGCGACACTAAACTGATCAAATATAAATTGTTAATTGCAGAAAATCAACTCCCAGAGGATGTCCGTGACAAAGTCGCAGCAACTGCTCAAACAAAGTGTAGCACCCTTAGCGATCGAGATCAATTTTCAGCTCAGAGTTCGTGCTAAATTTACGCTCCATTAGCGGCTTTCCTTAGTGTCTGGGTGTTTTATTCAGCAACTTAGTAGCTTAGTGAGACTTGGCAAGCCACTCACGGTACTTAGTGATAGCATGTAAAAAGAATAAGCTTCCAGAATAACATGACCCAGGCACGTAGCCAAGGGGAGGGCGGCGGGGGCGGATAACACTTGGGAAGGAGCCCTTTCGTGGCGCCGCCCCTCCCTGGACGAAATCCTGGCCACGTGCCTGGCATGACCTGTTGAGGGCTCTCGCTGTTACAGTTGTCAAAGAGCTAAGTGCATCAATCAGAGCATTTGAGGTGAACGGACTCCTTCCCAAGCTCCACCTAGCAGCCGGGTGCTAATCTTGTTTAATAGTGTACACATAATTCCAGTTAAACACCTCTTGCCACGTTGAGTGTACACTGAACGCAAACTAGTTGGTTCCCGCTGAATGTGACCAGTTCGAAGGCGGTTCTGGCGGCGCCTGGCGGACCTGTGGTACCAGTTAAACACCTCTTGCCACGTTGAGTGTACACTGAACGCAAACTAGTTGGTTCCCGCTGAATGTGACCCGTTGGAAGGCGGTTCTGGCGGCGCCTGGCGGACCTGTGGTACCAGTTAAACACCTCTTGCCACGTTGAGTGTACACTGAACGCAAACTAGTTGGTTCCCGCTGAATGTGACCCGTTGGAAGGCGGTTCTGGCGGCGCCTGGCGGCGCCTGGCGGCGCCTGGCGACGAACCTGTGGTACCAGTTGAGCACGCTGACGCCGTCGGCCTCCCGCTCAGACAGGTAGTTGGGCAGGTCATTCCGTATCCGTGTCCAGAGCAGGGGTGGGATCCGACGCACCGGCGGCAGGTGGTACTGGTACACGTCATCCAGTACCTGTGCACATGTACACGGTGCGTTATCTGCCGCGTCTGCTGGTACGCACCCTGCAACACGTGCAACAGAAAACGTCATCGGACTGAACCTTCCCGAGCGGCCCCCAGTACGAAATCTCCGAGCATAAAAGCATGTAAAACAGGCTTTCAGCTTTTACCATTTGGAACAACTGGACTGTACACCAATTTCATACAAACAAGCGCCAAGATTGACAACAATCTGTCAGCACTTCAGGCGCATAAAGATGTCTGTAACGACAAATTTAAGAAAACCATAGGTCTGTGAAGCGTCGCTAAGTGTGCAATTGATAGAACACTGCACGGGCTACACTTTAAGATGAATATTTTTATCTCAAGGCAGTCTATTAACTTCTTAGCAGGTCAAAATTTTGGGCACCCATTTTTGTTCTCGAGAAAATGAATTTTCGCAATGTTTAAGCTGATATACCTGATAAACCATTAACACAAACTTTATATAAGCGTGGTTATTCTTCTCTCAAAGCTTTCGTTTAGCCTTGATATCTGGTCAAATATAGATGCGGATATGGATTTGGGGTGTCCAATTTTTGGCGCAATGCAAATTTATCAGTTGTAACAAACGCGATTGATAGAAGAATAAACGCAATTTTTCGAAAACAAAACAGATTTTGACTTGATATCAAGGTAAAACCGTGCCCTCGAGAAAAATATCCCACTGTTGAATTGGGTATCCCAGATTTTGGCCTCATTCAGGATCAAAAGACGACCATGAGATACAAATATCGAAATGTGCAAATGTAGCCCGTCCATATTTCTATGAATGATATTTCCCAGCGAGTCACAGCGTCTGGTTTTTCATAATCCCGTCGTCACAGATGTCGTCTCGGAAATGAATATCCCAATTCGGAACTGGGTATCTGTCGTGTCGGTTGCGACGATTTATAAATTTGAATTGCGTCAGAAAATAAAGTATCGAGATTTTGACCTGATCTCATGCTACAACGGCGACCTTGCCTTGTGACAGATGCCCAATTTAAACAGACAGCCAATCAAATGCTGTTTGTCTGTTTGTCTGCTTGTTTGTCCGGACGAGAATTGCGCACCTCTTCAGGTTGAACGGAGGGCAATACCAGTTCCGTACTTGCAGGTCACGTGTCACGTGCACCCCACCCCGATTATTAACACCAGGCGAAATATCTGGCGGCATGAGCTTCAATATCCCTGAAATGGTTCGCCACTTTTAAGCCATACCGAACGCACCATACAACCTCATTTTTCTTCTTTAATTAAATTATTGGAGAGGTGCGCAATAACGCCACTGCACGCGACAGCAAACATCAAACATTTACCATTACCGGGTCGGTACGATAATTTTTCCAACCCTTCGGGCATCGTTTCACACCAGCTGTTTTTCTGCTGTGTTCCGTTCCACGAAACAGCATTAATGCCATATTCCGGACACGACATAACACGGTATTCACCTTCCATATTCCGGACACGACATAACACGGCATTGACCTTCCATATTCCGGACACGACATAACACGGCATTGACCTTCCATATTCCGGACACGACATAACACGGCATTGACCTTCCATATTCCGGAGACGACATTACGCGACATTTGCCTGCCATATTCCAGACATCGCTCAGCAGAAGCCCATGTAACCCCGCCCCGCCCCGCCCCGCCCCGCCCCGCCCCGCCCCGCCCCGCCCCGCCCCGCCCCGCCCCGCCCCGCCCCGGTCGGAAAGGGTTAGCGGTAATCATCAGTGGCGCGGCAACATGGCGGCGGCGGCCGAGAGCCTAGAGTCTGATCAATACCGAACACTTGTATGTGTGTGTGTGTGGAGGGGGGGGGGGGGACACGTCACCCGCAGCACGCCCAGCTAACGCGTATTGACAGGGACCACAGCAGACGGCGGCCGCCACCCGATTACACAGCGAGCGGCTCCGGGACATAAGACGGACACAGGAGCGGCTCCGGGACATAAGACGGACACAGAGAGCGGCTCCGGGACATAAGACGGACACAGAGAGCGGCTCCGGGACATAATACGGACACCGGAGCGGATCCGGGGACATAAGACGGACACCGGAGCGGCTCCGGGACATAAGACGGACACAGCGAGCGGCTCCAGGACATAATACGGACACAGGAGCGGCTCCGGGACAAAAGACGGACACATGAGCGGCTCCGGGACATAATACGGACACATGAGCGGATCCGGGACATAAGACGGACACCGGAGCGGCTCCGGGACATAAGACGGACACATGAGCGGCTCCGGGGCATAATACGGACACATCGAGCGGCTCCGGGACATAATACGGACACAGGAGCGGCGCCGGGACATAAGACGGACACGTCGAGCGACTCCGGGACATAAGACGGACATAGCGAGCGGCTCCGGGACATAATACGGACACATCGAGCGGCTCCGGGACATAATACGGACACAGCGAGCGGCTCCGGGACATAATACGGACACAGCGAGCGGCTCCAGGACATAAGACGGACACAGCGAGCGGCTCCGGGACATAAGACGGACACAGCGAGCGGCTCCGGGACATAATACGGACACATCGAGCAGCTCCGGGACATAATACGGACACATCGAGCGGCTCCGGGACATAATACGGACACAGCGAGCGGCTCCGGGACATAATACGGACACATGAGCGGATCCGGGACATAAGACGGACACCGGAGCGGCTCCGGGACATAAGACGGACACAGGAGCGGCTCCAGGACATAAGACGGACACAGCGAGCGGCTCCGGGACATAAGACGGACACAGAGAGCGGCTCCGGGACATAAGACGGACACAGGAGCGGCTCCAGGACATAAGACGGACACAGCGAGCGGCTCCGGGACATACGACGGACACCGGAGCGGCTCCGGGACATAAGACGGACACAGCGAGCGGCTCCGGGACATAAGACGGACACAGCGAGCGGCTCCGGGGACATAATACGGACACATCGAGCGGTTCCGGGACATAAGACGGACACAGCGAGCGGCTCCAGGACATAAGACGGACACAACGAGCGGCTCCGGGACATAATACGGACACATCGAGCGGCTCCGGGACATAAGACGGACACAGAAGCGGCTCCAGGACATAAGACGGACACAGCGAGCGGCTCCGGGACATAAGACGGACACAGCGAGCGGCTCCGGGACATAATACGGACACATCGAGCGGCTCCGGGACATAAGACGGACACAGGAGCGGCGTGTGTATGGACATAGGAGCTCTAGATAAGACGGCCATGATTGGGCTGAGGAGTCGGCGACCGAAGAAGGGGAGGCATGAGGCAGGTGCTAGCCAGTACATGTTCATGCGGTGTCTTAACGTTTTCTTCTTCTTCAAAACCATTGGTATATTCACTGTGCTGCATTTGATTGTATTCTGTCGGCATTATGGCTTGACATGAAATGATCCAAGTCTGCTAGACATGTTAACTTTGAACAGAGAAAGCGACGAAGAAACGCTGAAAAGTACATCACGTAACGTATACCACATTCCATTTCCCTTGAAAAAATCTAGCGCAAGTCCCTACAAATACTGATTAATAATATATCAGAATATATCAGCAGTCATAAGAAATAGAGAACAACCAGTAAATTGTATTCAAGCCACCTTTCTAACGTGAACATAAAGCAATACATCACTGACTAATTACGACTAAATAAGACTAATTATGCAGGATTAACGGTTGACGATGAAAATATAGAGAAAAAAACACAATTTTCCTACAATTTTCCTAACATTTGGCAGAGCTGAAATCAGCACACATCATTCCCGACTCTGCACCGTGCGAGGCACCTGTCCACTGTGGCCAGTACCTTGTCGTCCAGTGAGATGAGGTCCTCCAGCTCTGACTCGGACAGTCCTGACTTGGAAGCCGTGATGTAGGCTAGGGCGTGAGACACCAGCAGCTTGCCGTGCTGACGGGGGTGAGTACCGAGCGGCAGAAAAGTAAGAGATATAGTGCACGTACGTACACGGGGTGATACACCAGCACGCCGGCTCGCATACTCATGGTTATCTGAACTTTACAGTTCACGTCAAACTTCCGCATCTCATGCCAATAACTCCAGTCTCATGACACAAATGTTAGGCATCCTGATTAACATCATGCTGACAGGCATCCTGATTAACATCACCCTGACAGGCATCCTGATTAACATCATCCTGACAGGCATCCTGATTAACATCATCCTGACAGGCATCCTGATTAACATCATCCTGACAGGCATCCTGATTAACATCATCCTGACAGGCATCCTGATTAACAGCATCCTGACAGGCATCCTGATTAACATCATCCTGACAGGCATCCTGATTAACAGCATCCTGACAGGCATCCTGATTAACATCATCCTGACAGGCATCCTGATTAACAGCATCCTGACAGGCATCCTGATTAACAGCATCCTGACAGGCATCCTGATTAACATCATCCTGACAGGCATCCTGATTAACATCATCCTGATAGGCATCCTGATTAACATCATCCTGACAGGCATCCTGATTAACATCATGCTGACAGGCATCCTGATTAACATCATCCTGACAGGCATCCTGATTAAACATCATCCTGACAGGCATCCTGATTAAACATCATCCTGACAGGCATCCTGATTAACATCATCCTGACAGGCATCCTGATTAAACATCATCCTGACAGGCATCCTGATTACCATCATCCTGACAGGCATCCTGATTAACATCATGCTGACAGGCATCCTGATTAACAGCATCCTGACAGGCATCCTGATTAAACATCATCCTGACAGGCATCCTGATTAACATCATCCTGACAGGCATCCTGATTAACATCATCCTGACAGGCATCCTGATTAACATCATCCTGACAGGCATCCTGATTAACATCATCCTGACAGGCATCCTGATTAACATCATCCTGACAGGCATCCTGATTAACAGCATCCTGACAGGCATCCTGATTAACAGCATCCTGACAGGCATCCTGATTAAACATCATCCTGACAGGCATCCTGATTAACATCATCCTGACAGGCATCCTGATTAACATCATCCTGACAGGCATCCTGATTACCATCATCCTGACAGGCATCTTGATTAACATCATCCTGACAGGCATCCTGATTAACATCATCCTGACAGGCATCCTGATTAACATCATCCTGACAGGCATCCTGATTAACATCATCCTGACAGGCATCCTGATTAACATCATCCTGACAGGCATCCTGATTAACATCATCCTGACAGGCATCCCGATTAACATCATCCTGACAGGCATCCTGATTACCATCATCCTGACAGGCATCCTGATTAACATCATCCTGACAGGCATCCTGATTAACATCATCCTGACAGGCATCCTGATTAACATCTTACTGTTGTATGACCCACAGTTCCAGCGCTCGATAAACAACCTACGTTTCACAACTCCCATTTCACGCCACACATTTCACACTTCACCATTCACCACACACGACTCACTACTCCCAGAAGCGTCCCACCTGTTTCTCGATTTTCTCGAACAGCATCATGATGGAGTCCATGACGTTGCTGGCCAGGTGGGTGTCCTGCGGCCTCGAGTAGCTCTTCCACCGGCAGATCTCGGCGAACACCAGCTTGACGAAGATGGGCAACGAGCAGCGACCCAGTGCGTTGCTGACCATGCGCATCTGGTAGTTGTTCAGGTCACGGTGTCCATCCACCATCCAACGTCTGACAGCAGAGGAAGTCACAGCCGAGGGACGGCGTCATTCTTTCACCCTTGTTGTGTTAATTTGATTTATGTGAAGGGAGACGAAACGAGAGTTAATCACAATATTTTGGATTTGCTAATAATTCTTCACGTGAAATAACCCAAATTTAGGTGACACGGCTATGCAGCCCCGCTTTCAATTTGATGTGTAGGAATCTCATTTATTTAATCAGAAATGTTCCCAGTTAAATCACATCAATTCCAGGCATACCTATTTGCTGAAATTCCCCTTGTCGATCCACTCGAGACATTTGGCATTCAATGGTGAATTGCACGGTGATAAGTAAACATATTTTGGCAGCAACGAGCAAGCTAAGTCATGATACAGCTCAGACCACAGGGAATGGAAAGTCCTGCACTAACTTCCCCTCCCAAAGTAGTATTGCAGTCACTTTCGATTCATAAAACAAAGTTTGAACATTCGGTACATGTAGTTCAAATGTCATAGACGAATTAAATTGAATAATATATCTCCGCGAAATACGCTGATCGCTCGTTCATTGCCCCGACCAGGGTGTGTTATTAGTTTCAGTAGGCCCTTGGTGGCTGCTGCACCCTGGCAACAGCAGGGTAAACGTGATTTACATACAATTTAGTGGTCGAGAGCTGGCCGCTGATTGTAATGTGTTCAATATATTGATTGTAGTTTGAATTGTAGTATAGTTAACACTATGAGTTATTATTGGTCCCAGTGGCGTCGCCCCCAACATTTTGAGTGGGGGCCCAGCCAGGGGTTTGGGAATGTTAAAATCCTGCGAAAATCTGGGGGCCGGACTCCGGCCGGAGCGATCCTTGCCCCCCCCCCCCTCCCCTGGTGGCGACGCCCCTGATTGGCCCATATTGTCCCGGAATGGACCCATTACAGGACGGCACGGCACCTCCACAACATTGTAGTGTCTTGGGGAAGTCTAGTCACGAACAGCGCCGGGGAAGGCGACACATTGGAAACAAATATGGACACGATGAATTGGATATTCAGATGTTTGCATATCAGAAAATGCTTGTAAAAATATAAGCAATGTTTTGTATGCAATAACACTCGCAAACGAACGTTTAGGCGAAACAAAATTGAAAATCGAAAGGTTTGCGCCGTATAAAAAAATACTTACGATAATTCGCACACGAAGATACGAAATGTGCAGGTTTGTGTTAGTAGTTTTGCAAACGTTATTAGGGGTCTACAATATTTGGCCTACTGAAACTATATTAAAATATTATATTAAAATATTATTAAAAATATTAGGGGTCTTGCAACAACCCTCCCACGTTTCTTCCCCCGATAGGCCCATTGCCCGCCGATATTCTTCCAATATGCTTGCAATATACCCATATAGGGAGCCTATCGGCGGAAGAAACTGGGGGAGATTTTGGTACAAGACTCCTAATATTCCTAAAGGGAATCATTCTAGTTGTCCGTGAAGAACAGGACGACATTGATCAAAACCCGAGAGAAAAACATGTTTTCAACTTACCTGCAGGTCCTACAAATATGCGTTACCCGGAGGTCTCCGAGAGAGGTTTCCTGTGCCTATTTTCGTGCTGGGGTACGGATATTGGTTACCACCCAATACATCCCATTCGCCATCGACGGCGATGCCGTACGGATCAACCACTGATAAGGGTGATCTATAAAATGCATTTTTCCGAAGAAGAAAAAATAAACAACTCAGAACCTGTTCCACGGACCTTAAAAAGAGACTTGGTACATCGCTTTTGGTCCTCCTTTCCAAAAAAACCCTACCACCTCGAAAAAACGAAACCTTGTGAAAATGCAATTAATATCAATTGCAGGACGACACAAAGTGGCCGTTCGCTCCTCAATTTATTCTCAATAACTTCCGATCCGCTTCAGTGACATCGATCAAGTTTGGTAGGCTGGTAGAACGATTCATTTAAAACATTGTGACACCAGCAAAAGTTCCAGGTGACCCAGGAAACTTGAAACTTGATTGAACTTGAAACATTCTAAAAAACGCTGAATAGTTTTTATAGAATAACTTTTGGCAGAAGCACGATAAAGTAACAAACTCTTTACCAATGTATTACTCTCGTCGAGACGCATCGAATGATATATCGGGTGACCTAGTTAGGTCATATAAACACAAATGATCTGACCTGAGTCAAGGTCAGTTAAATGTCAAATTTTACATCTATCAATGTGTGTCGACGAGCCAAGCACAATGGTATCAACATCATTGCTCTACCTTCATTGGACAAATAGTTATTGAAAAAAAAATGTGACCTCTAGGGTCACCGGAGTTGACCTCGTAGGTAATAAATAGGTCAAAGAGCAAAAATGTGACAATGGTCTTAGCATTGGGCATAGTAATGGTGGATCTGGTGAAAACTGTCCAAACAGCCCAAACAGCCCAAACAGCCACTCATATGACAAATTTGGCGGCGGCCGCGCGCCGTCGTTTTCCCGCTATTCACGAAAAAAAAACTCTGCGGGGAGGGGGCGGATATCCCCACCCCGTCGGCCCGCGGCTAATGTAGAGTTTGTTTCACAGCAGGTAATGTTATCTTTCAAATGGCGTTGCTCGATTTCGAATATCTCTTCCACTTCAGGA
The DNA here is from genome assembly GCA_036785665.1 of Chirona hameri. NCBI lineage: Eukaryota > Metazoa > Arthropoda > Thecostraca > Balanomorpha > Balanidae > Chirona > Chirona hameri. The sequence goes on from JAXIVJ010005526.1 coordinate 12,593, forward strand.
GATACACTGCTAGACTTCCCAACAAGTTTCGGCCCGCTGGTGCAGGACGACACACCGTTCGCGCGTATTGGGCGAGCAAGCCGAGAAGAACACGAGTTAACAAAGTGTGTTGTATTCCGAGACCCAATTCGAGACCCAAGACACACATTGATTGATGTAAATTTGACATTTACCTGACCTTGACCTGACCTCAGGTCAGATCATTGTTGTATGACCTTACTTGGTCACCCGATATACCAATGGATGCGTCTTGACGAGAGAAATACAATGGTAAAGAGTTTATTACTTCATCATGCTTGTGTCAAAAGTTATTCTATACACACTATTCGGCGATTTTTTTTTAGAATGTTTGAAGTTCAATGGCCTCCTCTGACCTAACTATTGACCTAATGTCAAAATAGGTTAAACATCAGTATTCAATTATCTTTCAAACGTTTTTTTAGTCGTCAAAAACCGTAGGTTTAGTCAATTACCGGAGGTTTATACTGGGGCAGCCTAATCGTGTAGTGACTTTGTCTGTCTGTTTGTTTGTTTGTCCGTCTGGCTAAGGTCTTTTGGTCCCAGAGCATCGACGAAAAAGCGCAGCGCCACGCCGTCTGCACGGTCGGGAGCAGCGCAACGGGGGACAGAGGATGGTGCCGGTCGCCGGTCGATCGGTGCCACGTGCCGCCACGTCACCCCACTGCAAAAATCTGCTTGACAAGACGTGTCGCCCATACCAGTGAACACAGGGCGACCAAACTCGGTGGGCGGGTAGTCCACATGGGTGCGGAAAAACAAGTTGGCTGATTTCCCCGAGGGGGGCACGTTGACTCCCCCCCCCCCCCCCCCCCAGGGGGTTAACCTGATATCGCGGGTCCTCTGATTGCGGGATTTTTTTGTCTTCTCGCTAGCCGCACCAAATTTGGTGCACCGATAGAGTTCGGCGAGTGACAGATGATGGTGCCGGTCGCCCGTCGATCGGTGCGACGTGGAACGTGCCACGTGCCGCCACGTGGGCCACTGCAAAATATGCTTGCCAAGCTGTGCAGTTCATACCAGTGGACGCAGGGCGACCAAACTCGGTGGGCGTGTAGTCCACATGGGTGCGTGATAACCTTGAGGGAGGCGACGGTGGCGCCCCCAAAGCACGTGCGGCAGGCACTTGCAACTTTTTAGCGGTGTCCACCATTCGGACGGTCATTACTCGTGAGTTATGAGAGCTAGGCGCACCAAATTTGCTGTGTGCGGGTAGCTCCTGGCCAGGGCTATCTGCCGATACCCTTTATTTGGCGCTGGAGTTCTGGGTTCGAATCCCATCGCCGGCATTTGCTTTTTCACCAGCTTGTCTTGTCCAATTCTGTTTGCCCGCGTTCCTCGTGGCATGTATGAATTATGGCTACGGTTTTGCCCCGGACCCAAACCCTATCCAGCGAAATGGGTCCGCACTAGTACATAGATAGTGTCAAAGCCGAGAAGAACACGAGCTAGCAAAGAGTGTTGTAGTTTTTGTTCCCAAAGTTTTGTTTAGATTTAACATGGTAAAAAGACACGCAGAGTTCAAATATATCATATATATTTCGTACAAATCTGAGGTGACTAAATATTGATACATTTATATTGATATTTTTTTACATATAATATATATATATATATATATATATATATATATATATATATACATATATATATATATATATATATATATATATATATATATATAAATATATATATATATAGATGTAGATGTAGATGTAGATATAGATATAGATCTAGATATAGATATAGATATAGATATAGATATAGATATACAGATATACAGATATATAGATATAGATATACATATAGATATAGATATAGATATAGATATAGATATAGATATAGATATATAGATATATAGATATATAGATATATAGATATATAGATATATAGATATATAGATATATAGATATATAGATATATAGATATATAGATATATAGATATATAGATATATAGATATATAGATATATAGATATATAGATATATAGATATATAGATATATATATATATAGATATATAGATATATAGATATATAGATATATAGATATATAGATATATAGATATATAGATATATAGATATATAGATATATAGATATATAGATATATAGATATATAGATATATAGATATATAGATATATAGATATATAGTGACGTCACACAATGACGTCACTTTAACCCGCCATTGAATGGGGGGGGGGGGGCGTTTAACTTTAGCGGTTAACTTTAGCTTTAGCCCTGATGAATTTACGCAATAGCTGAAAAACTAATAGCACTATCAACGTGAAACTTCGGGTACCTTCTTAAGAATCATTTTACGTCTTGTGTGCAAAAATGAAGAAATTTCTTCGAAAACTGTTCGAGTTATAGCGAATTTGGTAACGTCACTACACACGAGTTTTACACCAAAATCAGCTAAACTTTGCCAGGCCGTACAAATGCCACATTTTAAGCAAAATGCAACAAAAGAACGCCAAAAGATAGCAAATTGCTACGGCTACAAACCGGCGATCTCGGATTTGTGAAATTTTCGTTTTTGACCCTCAAAAACTAAAAAAATACTTGGGGGGAATTATCACAAAATCAAAATTTTCTGAAATATTTATCAAAACGGAAGATATGTCAGAGTATGTAAGAGTATGGCAGTATACCTATAGGCAACTACTATACCAAATTTAAAACTGATATTTCCATTTTTGACTGACTTATGACATCTAAAGTATGAACAACTCATGACGTCATATTTTTAATTGCGTTTTTTGGCTTGTATTGACTAGATACAGACAAATAAATGCCACCACTGTATTTCTGAGGCAAAACTGGTCTAGCAACATGCCTTTTTTGTGTAGATTTAACAATTAAAATTTTTGACCTTCGGTGACCTGAACTTGATCTGAAATTGACATTTACTTCACGTAAATGAAGTCAGGTGGTAAAGTAACTATCACTCTCGAATTATGCGTGGAAAATAACTCACAAAACATGTGTTGCATGACTTTCGTAGATATGTTGAGCATAGTGACTTTTTGTGACCTGACCTTGACCTTGGCCAACAATATCACTTTAGCTCATGCGGGAAATGTATCATACCTTTGGCAGCACTTTGGGCAAAATTGGTCGCAATCGAAGGCTTTGGATAGAAAGTATGGCCCATAAACTCAAATACGCCGATTTTGACCTTTCACCTGACCGTGACCTGACATTTGACCTCACTTTGACATTTTGAGCATGCTTTAGATTCGTCTCATTTAGAGCTTTCGATCTTCGCCTTGCGTGTCTCGCTGCGATTATTGGTTCGGAAGTTAACCAGGGGGGGGGGGGGGGGGGGGGGGGTTAACGCCCCCTCAGTCAATGGCGTTCTGCTGAGACCCCAGTCAATGCCGGGTTAACAAAGTATTTGTTGGAGGGCCGTTTCGGCCACGAATTCGGAATGAGTGCTATGGAGAACTACTTTACACGTGATTTCATACAAATATGAGGGGATGCCGTGCGCACCATTGGTTGAGTTGGCATGGAATGACCCATATAGCCCGCGCGGCGCTGAGGGGAGGGGGGGGGGGGGGGGGGTAAATTTTACCCCCTCCCCTCCTGGATTTTCTCAATAACTTGAAAACGAGAGTCATCGAAGTGAAACTTTTGACACATTATGCTGCATCAATTCTACGTCGTCTGACAAAATTTGATTTAAATTATTCAAGCAGTTTGGAAGCTAATGACGTTTTAGTGACGTCATGTCATGCCATTTTTGGTGGAAAAACGTTAAATATTTCTAAAATCGTAAAAAATAAAGTTTTGATGCAAATCACAATAAAAAACGTCAAGAGAAAGGAAATGACATTGTCTTCCAAATGGCTATCTCGGATTTGCAAAATTGTGGATTTTTGACCCCAAAAAATTGGAAAAAATGATTTTTTGTTTTTGTTTGGAAAATATATATTAGAGAACCAAGTATGGACGATATCAAAGCCAAATTTCAACGTTTTTGACTGACTTATGGCTCCCTAAGTATAAGTAACTCACGACGTCATTTTGAGAAAATACGTTTGTTGGCTTTTAGTGACCAGATACAGACAAATAAATGCCACTGTTGTATTTCTGAGACAAAGCTGGTCTAGACACATGCCTTTTTATTTAGATTAATCAATTTTAACTTTTGACCTTTTTGTGACCTGACCTGGACCCGAGAGCCATTATATGGGGTGAGGTTGTGAAAATGGTCGCTACTATCGAATTATACGTGTAAAATAACCGATACAACATGTGTCGTATGGCTTTCGTGGAACTACGACCTTTTGTGACCTAACCTTGACCTTGACCTTTCCTTACAATTTCACTTTCGCTTATACGGGAGATGCATACCTTTTAGAGCACCTTGTGCGATATTGGTTGCTATCTAAGACTTTGGATGGAAAGTATGGCCCAAAAACTAAAATACCTTAAGTTTGACCCTTTGACCTGATCTGACCTGACAGGTGACCTTATTTGAATAATTTCGGGTCTGCAATATATTCGTCTCCTTGAGAGCTTTCGATCGCCGCCTTGCGCGTCTCGCTGCGGTCATTGGTTCGGAAGATACAAGAGGGGGGGGGGGGGTAAATCCCCCCCCCCCCCCCAGCGCCGCGCGTTCGGCTGGAGACCCCAGCGCCGCGCGGGATAGTGAGTTCGTGTTTTCTTATGGTCATTAGGCCATTCCTGAATCGGGGCGTAATAGCCACTGTGCCCAGTGGAAAACCACATGCTTGTAAAAATAAATAAATACAATCACCGTGCAAACAAGATAGGGATATGGAGAACTCTGTGTCGCCCATTGCATATTTTAACGTATTGACTGATTAGTGCTTCCCATTTCGGGACGCAGCCCCATCCGTCGGGACGCAGCCCCTTCCGATTTTGGACCACTGCGTCCCGGAGGTGAAATGTGCCCCTGATAATTAAAAGCAACGAGCATAGTTTGAAAAACCGAAGTGCCACTGTATTGCTGCTATGCTGTCCCGGAATCGTCTTGTCCTGGTCCCCTGCGTCATGCGCCCTGCCCTGTGCCCTAACCTGTGGCCTACCCTGTGCCATGCCCTGTGCCCTGCCCTGTGCCCTGCCCTGTGCCCTGCCCTGTGCCCTGCCCTGTGCCCTGCCCTGTGCCCTGTCCTGTGCCCTGTCCCTGTGCCCTGCCCTGTGCCCTGCGCCTGCCCTGTGCCCTACCCTGTGGCCTGCCCTGTGCCCTGCCCTGTGCCCTGCCCTGTGCCCTGCCCTGTGCCCTGCCCTGTGCCCTGCGCCCTGCCCTGTGCCCTGCCCTGTGCCCTGCCCTGTGCCCTGCCCTGTGCCCTGCCCTGTGCCCTGCCCTGTGCCCTGCCCTGTGCCCTGCCCTGTGCCCTGCCCTGTCCTGTGCCCTGCCCTGTGTCCTGCCCTGCCCTGTGCCCTGCCCTGTGCCCTGCCCCCTGCCCCGCCCTGTGCCCCGCCCTGTGCCTGCCCTGTGCCCTGCCCTGTGCCCTGCCCTGTGCCCTGCCCTACCCTGTGCCCTGCCCTGTGCCCTGCCCTGTGCCCTGCCCTGTGCCCTGCCCTGTGCTCTGCCCTGTGCTCTGCCCTGTGCTCTGCCCTGTGCTCTGCCCTGTGCCCTGCCCTGTGCCCTGCCCTGTGCCCTGCCCTGTGCCCTGCCCTGTGCCCTGCCCTGTGCCCTGACCTGTGCCCTGCACTGACCTGTGTCCTACACTGATCTGTACCCTACACTGCCCAGTGCCGTGCCCTGGCACGTGCCCTGCCCGGTGCCCTGCCACGTGCCCTGCCCGGTGCCCTGCGTCAGTCCCTCTCAGACCGGCATTGGACTCTCTGAGGTCTGACAAAGGCCCTCTCATACTAGCATAAACCCTTGTGCGTGTCCTTAAAGGAAAAAAAACACACACACGCACACGCTCACGCACACGCACACGCACACGCACACGCACACGCACACGCACACGCACACGCACACACACACGCACACACACGCACACACACACACACACACACACACCAGGCACGCCAGGCACGCCAGGCACACACCAGGAACACGCACGCACGCACGCACGCACGCACGCACGCACCCACACCCACACCCACACCCACACCCACACCCACACCCACACCCACACCCACACCCACACCCACACCCACACCCCACACCCACACACCCACACCCACACCCACACCACACACACACACACACCACACACACACACACACACACACACACACACACACACACACACACACACACACACACACACACACACACACACACACACACACACACACACACACACACACACACACACACACACACACACACACATACACACACACACACACACACACACACACACACACACACACACACACACACACACACACACACATGCCACATTTAGCGAATTAAAAGACGTCTGTGTGTGTCCTCATTTATTTAGCCATACGCACAGCGCAGACGGCAGCATTGATGACGGCGATGCACACACTACAGTTTCAAGCTTTGTGCCGATCTACTGCAAAACATAAAGTCGCTCCGATGTCTGTGTCGGTCACAGCAAGCGCCAGAAGGGGGCATATTTTTTCATTGGTTTAACATGCGGACCAACCCGTGCGAAATGTGTGTGTTAACAGTTAACACGTACACTGGAGGGGGCACTTTTGTGCCCCCCCCCCCACACACACACAGGGGTGTGTCGTTTTACGAAAATGATTGGTAATGATTGGTAATATTTAAGTAAGCTCAACCGAAACCTATAACCTACCCTCAATTTGAGTTTCGCCTCGGATTTCAGACACTTAATTTGGAGCTCCAGCCTCGAATCATTTTTTTAATCAAACGAATAAATAAGGTACATTTTGGTCACTGCAACAACATCGCCGGATTCCAATGATGCGCATTTTGCGGGTAAAGGGGAGGAAATGTTACCCCTTTGTCCATCCCTGTGACGCACATACCTTTGTTCACATGGTGACCGGCTCAAGTGCAACTTTTCGATAAAACCGACACACAGCCCAGAGCGGCACAGCAGTACGCGGATGTAGGTATCCCAGTCCAGCATTGAATATGACGTGTTTTTGACGGGGTAAAGGCGACGCATTAATATTTAAGTAAGTGCATTAAATGGGATTCATGTAATGCACGCAAATCCAGCAAAGTAGTCAATAATCCCCGGCTGAGCCTTCGACCCACTCGGCCCGTGCGTAGTCACGTATAACATGTATGAAGATGCCTGAAGTGCCTGAAGATGGGCACGACATCCAGCCTGCGATCACTGGAAATTGCAGCTGTGTATGTGACCTACTTCGAAGCTGCGAATCATGTGCGAAGACGTATAAAAAATGAGCAAACAATGCAACTGCCATACCACGTCATGCTGTCTGATCTAGACATGCGGAAAATCACCATCACTCGCGATAAACGATAAAAGTCTGCGGCAATATTTTGGCAGTGTTACAGTTTTGCTTTGTGTTTCAACCTAATTCATACTGCAGATCGGTGAAACCAATCAAGATATTCCAAACTTTCAAACTCATTGCAATGTTTTAATTTCAGCAGACGTACATGTTATGTGTTACTGCCCATGTGGTTGAGAAGTGGCATCACTAGGGTGTTTCAAAATAAGTATTTGTATCGATGACGAGACATGCTCATGCGTCATCCACATGCAAGTCCATTCCACATGCAATGAGGCTATGCAAAATTGTAGTGAATTCGAATGCCGTTTTCCACCCACAAAGCGTTCAAAATTTGCAATTTGTAGGGAAAAGTCACAATATAAAAAAATCGTCATCAAAATCACAGCCTTTATTCAATCGGACTAAAAACGGTCAAATGAGGTGCTTGCATTTTCTGAGGACGCCTGTGCAAATTTAAGACGCGTTCTAGCAACGGTTCGTATGATACATCCATCGTGACCTTTGGTGACCTCTGGAGCCTAAACTATTGACCTGAGCTAAAATTTAAGGGTATCAATGCCGATTGAATTTCTCAAAGCTTTCGATGGCAATTTGCTGTTTGTTCGTATATATCATAGTTCCCGAGATATTTGGGGGTTTCTGGAGCAACGTCCTATATGTGAAGACAAAAAATGCCCTTAGATGACCTTTGGCGACCTCAATATTGACTCGAGCCAAAAAATGTCAGTTGTTACTTCGACTTTCCTTGTCAAGAGCTTCTGATCACCTTTCTCGCGTCCTTCTAGCCCTTTTTAGTTTGCGAGTTAGTGGGGGTCATTGCCTTATTTTGACCCCCATGTCCTGAACGTGGATCTGCCTATTTTATTTGCATTGCGAATGCAAATCAGGGCTTTGGGATGACCTAATATTGACATATTGTTGGACTGATTTGGTGGGTGCTCTAATTAAAAAAAAGTGTTCATGCAAAGTTTCATTTATGTAAATTACGTTGAGTGTGTATCACTGAAATCATGTTGTGTATTCCATGTCAGATTAGACTGAGACACACAACTCCAGCCATTTTTCAATAGACATACTGTTGGAAAATAGGGCCGACACATATTTCCATTGGGGGTTCTTTTAACCCTCGCCATACGAGGGGGGGGGGGGCTGACAGCCCCCCTGATGTTTTCTTGAATAACCTTTTACACATGCAGCGCATCTTGCTAACAATGTAAGTAGCTGAGTTCACAACAATTATACGTATGCTGTAAAAATTTAATTGAAATTGGTTAAGTAATTTGGGAGATAATCATGTTTTGATGACATCAAGTTGGTGGAAAAACGATAAATATTTGAAAAATCGTAGAAAACAGTTTTGAAACAAATTGCAAACGCAATTCACCAAAGATATAAAATGTAATTCTCTTTAAAATGGAAATCTCGGATTTCCGAGAAAAAAAATGTACTAAAATAAAAAAAAACTGATTTGTTTTGTAAATATCACCACAAAATCCAAAATTTCAAAGATGTTAGAAAAACCGGAATATATATGAGCGAACTGAATATGGACAATACCCAAACAAAATTTCAAAGCTATATCTCTATGTTTGACTGAGTGATGGCTCCCCAAGTGTAAGAAACTCATGACGTCATTTTTTTAATATTATTTTTTTACTTTTTTACACGATACGAACAAATAATTACCTTTTCTGTATTTCTGAGACAAAACTGGTGTAGGAACATGCCCTTTTATTTACATTTATCAATTTCTAATTTTGAGGTTTTCTGACTGCAAAATCGCTGTTCTGGACGTGGTCGATCCGAGGTCATTCACTTGACTTGGAAGGTCACCCGTTGACCTGCAACCTAAAATATCGCATACTGTTAGATTCCTCTCATGACAGGCAACATGTTGGTTCTCACCGCATTGCTCCAAGTTGCTTGGTTTGGAAGTTAACAAGGGGGAGGCTGTCAGGCCCCGTAGGGCGAAGGTGAAAAAGCTCCCGTAGGGCGAGGGTTGAGGATCCTTTCGAGGTCAGATGGTGTCCTGACCTTTTGACCTCCCAATAATTTCCCATTGATGTTGTCCCATTATTATCCGCCATGTCATGATGATTTTTGTCTGGTTTGAATCATTAGGGAAATAGTTGAGCAAGGGATACACGTTCTGAAATTGAACAACTCATATAAGGTGTTTTAAAACAACCCAAGCTTATTATATTTAGGCATTTGAATTGCCACACATGGTCCATGCTATACATTTGTATATGCTTCATAGCAATACCTTTTTTTGATTTTCTTATCTCTTTTAGGAGATGTTGTAAAACATTGGTAGGGCCCAAATGCACATTGGTAGGACTTGGGCCACACCAGGCCTATAGAAAACGACGCCCCTGCCCACACATGTTTTTCGTACGTGAATAGCTCGAAAACGAAGCGGAGCAGGGAAGTGGTTTTTATCCGACATTTAAGCAAACAAAATAGCGGATCGTTTGACGCCAAAAAGAAAAGAAAATCGGTCGGTAAATTTGTGAGTTATATGGATTTGAATTCCAAGATCGCGGCCAGAATCGATGTCGGCGAAACGATATCTTCGGAACCAACAGTCATATCGGGATGATTCAAACGCCATTCGGTAGACAATGTCAATGTTCATCCCTGAACACAACTTTGGACACCCTGATAGTAACATGTGACGTCAGAGGTCAAGTTCCCAGAATGGTGACATTTGGCCAGATTTGACCTTCGTGACCTCGTTTCACCTTGAAGATATTGACCTACGGTCACCTAAAATTCAGAAAATGTAGATCATCACAGCACCTACCTACCCTGTAAGTTTGATCGTTCTAACTCCCATACTTTCGGAGATTTCAGGGGGAGCACTAAAGTGCCCCCCCCCCCCTCCAGTGCTCGTTGGTGGCATACCCCTCCCCACTTCCCAGTGAGCATGTTAAATGCGAGAAGAAAACAAATGGGAAAACATGGATGCAATCCCAGGTCGATATCTCGGTAATTTAGAGTCCGATCGGCACGGGATAAACACAGGAGTGTAGAGAAATGAACCTGCTGGCGTATGCAATGTGGGTCGGCGATCAGCACGTGGCACGTTCAAAGTAAATAACGAAATAATTGAATTATCATGGTTTTACAACGTTGTTCACGATTAATGTCAGAACTCGGAACCTATAGCATTTAAGCGATGAAACATATGCAATTGTGTAGACAAATGTATCGGCTTTATAATGCATGTAAAACTGAAACTTACCGAGCAGTATTTATGCATTTAAATCGACTTGGGATATAAAATTGGGAAAAATCCTGATTACAGCGCCATGCCGCCAAAACCTGAGAGTATTTATTGATCGATATAAGTTTACAGCTGTGAAGCACAATCATTTCTGACACACTATTTACCCAAAATTTACGTGTATTTACAAACAAGAGAGTTATAAATACAGTTTTAATAAAACGCTGAATACCTATTTTGTTCGGCGTAATTCGGGTTGGTAAAGCTTGCAATAGCCACCGACTATTGGTTCTGAAGTAACTATACTCGAAGAACATAATGCGCTTGAAACGCTCTCCCGTTTGACGGATCACATGTTGATAAAATCAATTTTAGAACGATTTAGCGTAACCCCAAATAAGTTACTTAACTTTTGACTTTATTCCATGACATTTTCCTCCAAAGGACAAATTTGTTTCGTCATCAACAGAAACCGCACAACCGACGCCAACGACCTCGCCTCTTCGGACACCGAAAGCAAGCGGGAACCGTTTGCGATCCTCTATCTCATTTGGAGGTATGTAGGATGACCCTCTACCAATAAGAGTAACATCAAATGAAATGCTAGTTATTTACGAAAAACCGAGGGATGGCATCGCCTCTTTCCTGCACTAGGTTAAGGCCTATTCTAGCGGCTTTTAGAGGATCATTACCATCTGTAGGAGCCGTCTATGGAAATAAGATTCTGAAGATGGATTCCATGGGACGATCGAGAACAAAAAGTTTTTTTTAATATAAAGAAATCGAAGTATTTTTCATAGGAAAGCTTGTTTAAAATGAGTTAGATATTAATGCACAAGAAAGCGAATTCCGATGACCTCTGCTTGTAATTGTAACGGAATTTGTTGGTTTTGACCCTCAAACAACATGTCTGCTGTTCTGCACCTGTGCGCCCAGTGCCCTTTTCAACCTACCTATATGCCCCTTCCGACAACAGGGTGTGCCTTTTTCTCATTTTGGGACGCAGTGGAAAATCCATAAAATATGCCCTAGTAATAGTAATATGTAATAGTAATATATGTAATATAATAGTAATAGTAATATGCCCCATACGATATCCTAATCACACGTTCCACAAAATGGCTGATGGAAATGGCGGTTGACTGGTTTCCTTTCCACAAAATAGCTGATGGAAATGGCGGTTGACTCTGGTTTCCTTTGGTGTATGTATGCTGGGTATCGCGCGACGCGCACCCGGGACTTCCCGCCAGTCCCGCCAGTCGCTTCGCCGTATTCGGCGGTGAGCTGGACTTGTAGATTAACCCGCGCGGCGCTGGGGTCTCCAGCCGATCGCGCGGCGCTGGGGGGGATACATTTTACCCCCCCTCGTATCTTCCGAACCAATAACCGCAGCGAGACGCGCAATGCGGCGATCGCCAGCTCTCAACGAGAAAAATCGAATGCATACTCGAAATTCTTAAAATAAGGTCACATGTCAGGTCACGGTCAGGTAAAATGTAAAATGTAAGTATTTGAGTTTTTGGGGCTATACTTTCCATCCAAAGCCTTATATTGCAACTATTATCTCACAAAATGCTCCAGAGTGTATAATGCATTTCCCGCATAAGTAAAAGTGAAATTGTAAGCAAAGGTCAAGGTCAAGGTCAGGTCACACAAGGTCACAGGTCTACGAAAGCCATGCGACACATGTTGTATGGGTTATTTTACACGTATAATTCGATAGAAGCAGCCATTTTCACAGCCTGACACCATATAATCGTGTCTCAGGTCAAGGTCAGGTCACAATAAGGTCAAAATTTGAAATTGATTAATCTAAATAAACATTGCATGTTTCTAGACTAGTTTTGTCTTCTAAATACAGTGGTGGCATTTATTTGTCTGTATCTGGTCAGTAAAAGCCAAAAAACGCAATTTAAAAAAATGACGTCATGAGTTACTTTTTCTTAGAGAGCCATAAGTCAGTCAAAAATAAAGAAATTGCTTTGAAATTTGGTTTGAACATCGTTCATACTCGGTTCTCTAATATATCTTCCGTTTTTTTTGAAAATCTTCAAACAAAAAACTTTTGTGGAAATTCTTCCCCAAAAATCAGTTTTTTGCATTTTTGGGGGTCAAAAACCCAACATTTTGCAAATCTGAGATAGCCATGTCAAATACAATGTTATTTCCCTTCTTTTGACGCCTTGTATTTGCAATTTGCAGTAACACGCTATTTTCTACGATTTTTCAAACATTTAACGTTTTTTCACCAAAAATGACATGGCATGACGTCACTAAAACGTCATTATCTGCCACAAATTTTCACGAATAAAAAAAAAAATGGCAGAAGACGTAGAATTGATGCACCATAAGCTACCGTAAGTTTCACTTTGATATCTGTCATAGTTGTCAAGTTATGGAGAAAACTCGGGAGGGGGGGGGGGGGTAAAATTTACCCCCCAGCGCCGCGCGGGTTAATGCGCTGCTATGTATACCTGCAGGCCGAAGCCAAGGGGTTGGGTTGCCACGCTCCCCCCCCCCCCCCTGAGCAAACCAAATTTACACTAGATAAAATGCAAATTGCTGACGACCCGACCCCCGATCTTAATCCCCCTCCCCCCAGGTCAACAACATTTGGCTGAGGAGTGAAATTTGATTCTACCACTGACGTGCCCCCCCCCCCCCCTGAGAAAATCCTGGCTACGTGCCTGCAGACTTGGCGTATCGATCTGGCTTGTGACTGCGCTGGGGTTAACGGATCTGGGATTTTCGTGGAAGTCGGTGCAGACATACATATCACTAATGCAGCTATCTCGTGTTTGCCTTTGTCGCAGATATAGTTTCGGTAATAGTAATATGGTTAATGAGAGTGATGTCATATCTGGGTGGACTCTTCAAAGAACCAGCGTATCATTACGCATTATGATTCTAATTATGATCATGATTATGACATATGACCGAATATGACTAGACTATGACTGTGACTATGAATATAACGATTATAATAATTAGTATTATTATGATTATTGTTATTATAATAATCATTATCATAACGAGTATGATTGTCGGCTGGTATTATACGCCCCTCCCCCAAATGAGAACAATACCTCAAGCCTCGCCCGGCTCTTCGAACAGGGGATCAACTTACTTGATCACGTCCATGGCCAGCTCGTAGCCGAGTGACGTCACCTCCAGGAAGTTATCGTCGTCTTCGATGATTTTCCTCAGCGTGATGCAGTCTTGGGAGATTGCCTGGTCGTTCTCCTCATAGACGCACGATACTACAATCTGACGGAGGAATGCAGCAGCTCAGACATCAAGGGGAATCAATTTGCATTCCAAGCGCTATCATCAGCGAACAAGAGCGTCCGATCTATCACATGTCCTGCATGGTTTGGAGAAAGACCACCAGGGCTATTAACCCGCCATTGGCTGGAGGGGGGGGGGGGGCGTCCCCCGCCCCACTGACGAACTTTCACAATAGCTAAAAAAAACAATAGAGCTATCGACTTGAAACTTCAAATGCCTTCTCCTACAACAATTATACATCTTCTGTGCAAAAATGAAGAAATTTCGGCGATTTTTCTTCTTCGAAATATAACGAATTTAGTGACGTCACTACACACGAGTTTGACACAAAAATCAGCTACACTTTAGCAGGCCTTACAGATGCCATATTTGAAGAAAAATGCAATCGAAAAACGCCAAAAGATAGCAAATGGCAAAGGCTACAAAATGGCGATCTCGGATTTTTGAACATTTTGGTTTTTGTACCAAAAAAAAACTATTTTTAAATGCCCTCAAAAATCAACATGTTCAAACATTTATATAAAAAAAAACGTCAGATATGTTGAACCACATGTGGTAAATACCCAAACCAAATTTTAAAACAAAATCTTTATTTTTGACTGACTTATCACTCCTTAAGTATGAGTAACTCATGACGTCACATTGTAAAATTGCGTTTTTTGGCTTTTAGTGACCAGATAAAAATAAATAAATTCCAGCACTGTATTTCTGAGACAAAACTTGTCTAGACACATGTCTTTTCTATTTATATTTATCAGTTTCAAAGTTTGACCTTATGTGACCTGACCTTGACCTTATATAGTGTCAGGCTGTGAAAATGACTGCTACTATCGAATTATACGTGTACAATAACCCATACAACATGTGTCGCATGGCTTTCGTAGACCTGTGACCTTTTGTGACCTGACCTTGACCTTTGCTTACAATTCCACTTGTGCTTATGCGGGATATGTTTTATACCTTTGAGAGCACTTTGTGCGATAACAGCCGCAATCTAAGGCTTTGGAAAGAAAGTTTGGCCCAAAAACTCAAATATCTCCATGTTTACCTTTGACCTGACCGTGACCTGACATGTGACCTTATTTTGCCAATTTCGTGTATGCTTTAGATGCGTCTCATTGAGAGCTTTCGATCGCCGCCTTGCGCGTCTCGCTGCGGTTACTGGTTCGGAAGATAACCAGGGGAGGGAGGGGGAAAACGCCCCCCCCCCCCCCCAGCCAATGGCGTTCGGCTGAGACCCCAGCCAATGTCGGGTTAACCCACGCCGTGCCGGTACTCGGCGCCACCTTCGCCGTGCCGGTACTCAGCGCCACCTTGGCCGTGCCGGGGGGGGGGGGGGGGGGGGGGCGTTTCGACGCCCCTCCCCCTAGAAGGGAACTCTTTTTTTGTGTCGGGGACGTAGACAAAAAACAAAAACTAAGTTTGAAAGCTCGTCAAAATGCATTTTTAAACTATTCCAGGTATTTTTTCTCAGGTCAATATTGAGGTCGCCAGAGGTCATCAAGGGTCAGATTTTCAAGTTTTAGGACTTCGCTCCAGAAACCCCCAGATATCACAGGAACTATGATAGCTAGGAACAAACGAAAAGAAGCAATGGAAAGCTATTGAAAAATGCAATCGCCGAGGTGTTCTCAGTTTAAGCTCAGGTCAATAAGTTTAGCTCCAGAGCTCATCAAATGTCAAAAAGGCTAATTTTAGCAAAACAGTTTTCACAAATATCTGTTTACCTAATATAGCAATAATTTTGACGCCATCGTGTTTGTCTCGTCCAGGCGCTTCGCATCATATGCATGACGACCAGGTTAAGTCCACTTTTAAATTTGACCTAAGGTCAAGGTCAATTGGTGACCCAATTAGGTCATGTTGCACATTGGGAGACGTGTCTAACAAGACAAACATATTGGTGCCAGTGTTACTTCTCTATCTTGATTTTGTCCAGAGTTATTGGCAAAAAAAGTGTTGGTGACCTCGGATGACCTCATCTGACCCTGTAGGGGTCACTGAACAAAATTTGCAACAGGAACTTCAAGAATGATCTATGATAACATGATCCAGAAGGAATTGGACTGATATAATTCGTATCCTCAGAATAGGAAGCATTGTATTATTTCCTATTGACTTATAACAGGTAGGTCACGAAATTGACCCGACCTTTGGTCACCGATATACAAAATCTGAGATTAACAAATTGTAGGTACTATTGTAGGTATCATGTAAGTACGAAATTGATCATCGGCCAAAAACTGTGGCTGTGGGACGACCGGACACATTTTTGGAGGTGGGGCTGTGACCTGGCTAGGTGACCTGACCTGACATGACCCGAGGTAAACAAAATAACAATATTTGGTTAATAATGTCCCAACAGCTGTGCCAAAAACGGCGGCGCTGCGCGCCGCTGTTTTTTGTTGTTGCTATCTTCGAAAAACCTTAGGGGGAGGGGGAGGGGACGTCTAAACGCCCCCCCCCCCCGGCACGGCGCGGGCTAAGACATTCAACTGTCTTTGCACATTTCCAAAAAAGGGGATATTACAGAATAACACTTCGAAAAGTGGAGTTCTAGGCCTATGTCAAGTTCGACTGCAAGCCGCGACATATAAGCCTTAGTCATTCTATTTGTAAATGTTTGACTTCAATTAGGCTTCAGGGCTATATCTCTGACGAGTTGTGTAACTCATATCCTGTGGAGTGATGTCAGCCTGTTACTGACAACAACAACAACAACAACAACAACAACAACAACAACAACAGAAACAACAACAACAACAACAACCATATGTATTTGCATAACGATGATGGTACAGACATTGTCCAGGTGATGGTGCAAAAGCTTGAGCTTAATTCTGGGCACCAACACCTGGTTAAAGTGCGAGAGAGAAGAAAACAAGTGGTTCAGTTACCACGAGCAGTGAGCCAGTTAGCAATGCGAATAAGGGATGAGTGATGCGCCGTGCAGATCCGTGGATAAGACGTTTACGAAAGCCTTGAGGTACTTTCTAAGATTTTTTGGAAAACAGCGGAGATCAGTGGTACGGTATGTTTTGTTGTGTTTTGGCCAAAGAGAAGTGTGTTAATTTTGGTTGTGTCTGGTAAGCCTTGAAAGTCAATGTGTAGGTGTGCAGAAATTTGTCTTGAAAGGTTGAATCTCGCGGTGGTGTACAGTGGACAGTAAATAAGGAAATGAGTTGTGTTTTCTTGGTTGTGGCCGCAGGTACAAGCAGGGGTTGTGACTTTCTGTATAGAGTATTGGTGTGCGTTCAGTTTTGACATCCCCAGTCTGATCTGTGTGTGAAGTGTGTTGCCTAGTTTGGTTCCTAATGTGAAGTAGTGTGATGGTGGTGGTGTGCCATGTATAGTGATTTAACATTTTGTTCAAACTGTTTACGGCTTTGGCATGACTGGATGCAATGAGGCAGGAAGTTCCAATTTTGGGACGTGTTTGGGATGAATGATCTCTGGTAGCTGGATGTCCGGGAGTGGGGGGACTGTCAGTTGGTCTGCGTTTCTGAGAACTCGTCCTGTGTCTTGTCGTCTTGTCTCGGGAAGCATATGTCTAATGTAGTCTGGTATGTGAGTTGTGTTGTCTTTAAGCTTTCTATATAGCAGTAGTCTGTGAATTCTACGCCTCGTCTTCAGGCTGTCCCATGTCCCAGTTCAAGCCTCGGCTTATTTGTTGATGTCCGCGGTAGTGTGTTAGTAACTATCCTCGCAGCTCTATTTTGCAGTCTTTCTAGTCTTAGTTCGTCAGATATCGTCAGATGCCCGTCGTAGATACAGTCGCAGTAGTCAAAGTGTGGTCGTATGTAAGTCTTATAAATTGTGTCGAGTACTTGGCGTGGCAGAAATTTACCTATCGGGTAAAGCGGACTGAGAGCAATATTAATTTTGCGTACAATAGTGTTAATATGGGCATGGAATCGGAGGTCATTCGATAAAGTTAACCCTAAATGTTTGTGGGTATCAGTTTTGGTGATTGATTGTCCGGTGAAGGTAAGTCGAGGTGATACATGATGTGCTCTGCTACTAAAGGTCTGGGTTAGGGTTTTTGATGGGCTAAATGTAATAACCCACTGCCTGCCATAGTTTTCTATCGTGTTTAGGTCATTTTGGAGGGAAATTTGTGCATGTGTCAGGGTGTCAGGTGTGTAAGAAGCATATAACGATGTCATCAGCATCGAAGAGAGCTGTGTTTGTCAGTCGGTTAGAAAGTCCGTCAAGATAGAGGAGGGCAAGAAGTGGTCCCAGGATAGATCCCTGTGGGCATCCAGCGTTTATAGTCAAAGCTGTCGAGAAGGTGTTTCCTATTCTAACTTTGTGTCTGCGGTCAGTTAGGTATGATTTTAACCAGTTAAGTAATGAGCCAGAAATAGAGTAGTCGTTTTCACACTTGAATAGGAGTCCATCGTGCCAGATTCTGTCAAAGTATTTTGTCACGTCCAAGTACACTGCTGTGAAGTCATGTCCTTTGTGCAGTGAGTTATAGAGGCAATCTGTCATGTATGCCAGTTGCATTTGTGTGTTGTGATGAGGCCTGTACCCGCTCTGCATGTCAGAAAGGAGTGAGTTATCAGTTAGGTGATTGTAGATGTGTCTAAATACGATTTTTCCCAAAACTTTTGAAAGGCAACAGAGTAGGCTAATTGGCCTGTAATTATGGGGATCAGATGCTGATCCCTTGCGTTTTAAAATTGGTGAAATGTTGGCTTCTTTCCAAAGGTTGGGGAATTTAGAGTCAGTAAGAGACTTATTAAAGAGTCAATGGTTTGCTATGAGGATTGCAGTCATTTTTAATATTTTTGTAGGGAGTTGATCTGGGCCTGTTGATTTATGCGGATCCAGAGAGTTCAGTACTGACAGGACCTCTTGTTCAGTGAAAGTTACTTGATTGAGAGCAGGTACAGTCTCGGGTCTTGGAGCGGCATGTGGAAGCAGTGGCGGATCTACGGTTGGGCAAAATGGGCAATTGCCCCCCAAACGAAAAATCGGTAGGCAAACGTATCTTTTTGCCCCCTCCAAAAAAAAACGACAAATTCCGACTTGGAAATCCCGAAACATCGTGAATCTGAGTAAAATGGTTATTTGCATTGATTTTTTTCTTCTTCAGACAATACATATACACTTGCATTTACAATACATTCTACAGAACAGAGGTTAAATTTGTCGGTTGACTTAACCTGGTGATCATGCATATGATGCGAAGCGCCTTGACGAAACAAACACGATGGCGTCAAAATTATTTCCCTATCTTTGTTAGGTAAAAAGATATTTGTAAAAACTATTTTGCTAAACAAATAGCCTGTTTGACATTTGATGAGCTCTGGAGCCTAAACTATTCACCTGAGCTCAAATCTGAGGACACCTTGCAAATTTCATTTTTCAATGGCTTTCCATTGCTTTTTTCCGTTTGCTCCTAGCTATCACAATTCCTGTGCTATCTGGGAACTTATGTAGCGAAGTCCTAAAACTTTAAAATCTGACCTTGATGACCTCTGGTGACCTCAATATTGACCTGATAAAAAAAAATTGTCGGAAATAGTTTCAAAATGCATTCTGACGGGCTTTCGAACAGTGTCTTTGGTTTTTGTCTACGTCCCATACAAGCCGAGTTAGAAGGGGGAGGGGGCGTCGAAACGCCCCCCCCCCCCGGCACGGCGAAGGTGGCACCGAGCACCGGCACGGCGCGGGTTAAAGGAAATAGTTCACCTTCAATATTAGTTTTAAACTGAGATAACAGTTTTGTAGCCCGTATTGGGAAACCCCTATCTACAAGTTTTCTTGACTGAAAAGACTCCAGCTGAATATATTTGATCTTTTGGCGAAGAAATGCGGTGCTGGCGAAAGAATGTGGTGCTGGATCTAGCCCGAGCAGAGGTTATACCATCAGCCAATCAGCTTAAAGCTGGTGCTAGCAAGTGAACCGCCGGCCGCCGGTTGGCACATCTCTAATGCGAGTCTATCCTTAAGCGACTACTTTCGAATCTGATTGGCTGAACCATTTTTTTTTTATTCGCGTGACGTCAGGACTGACTCAGGTCTCAGAGAGTATGCATATAGTTTTAAGAAACAATAATCATTTACGGCCCTTATTTTAATTACGGTCCTGAATCGGCGCGATATAAGGCCATTTTTGACAATATAAAAATAAATTGTATTAAAAAATATAACCAAATTGTGTTTGGGAAACATTTTCCAAGGTGAACTATTTCCTTTAACAGCTCCGTTTTAAATTTCGGCTCTAAAATAAGAGTCCGATTTTTTTTTTGTCAAATCCGGGTCTCCTCTTATCTGTGGTTTATATAATTCGAATTATGTATATGGGAGATATCACCCGAAGAAAATTAAAGCTTTGGGCGACATTAAAGAGATGCCTGAGGTTATAACTCGAAAACCGTTCGACGGACAATTTGACCATAATTACAATTTTACAGCGTGAATCTACGGCCCAGATGACCCCCGACATCTAGTTCAATCGAAATACGAGAAGTAGGATGTTATGGTTTGGTCGATCTGACGTGTGCTTCCCCAGGTTGCCTCTGGTCACGTGACCATGAGGTCACAGAGCGACTACAAGGCTGATGTTATATATCATTGAAAGCAGGTCGACGAGATAAGCATAATGCCGTTTATTTGAGCTATCTAGCACAACTATGTGCAAAGTTATTACCAAAGACGTGCTGTGCTGTGACCATTATTTGTCAAAATACACAAATATAAATAAAATATTTAGAGAAAAAAAACGATCACAATTTTTTTAAACATCGAAGGCTTATGTATAGATGTCGAATATCGCGTGGACAAAATTCGAATGTTAAATGGCCACATTATAAAATCACGTGAAAAACCTGAGATCACGCGTTGAAATTCCAAAATTTTCTAATTTTCAAATTAGAAAATTCCGACAAAATTCCGAATTTTAAATGGCCACATTATAAAATCACGTGAAAAACCTGAGATCACGCGTTGAAATTCCAATTTTTTCTAATTTTCCAAAAATAATTATTTAATAATAATCTATTGTTACTGATAATTCTGATGATATATAGCATTATATGACTCGCATGATTTAGATGGGAGATATTGCCTGCTGAAAATTATAGTTTTATTTGACATTACAAAGTTGCCCGAGGCTGTAACTCGAAAACCATTTGACGGACGGGGCTGGAAAGTTCACAGCGTTAATCTACAGCCCAGATAACCCCCACCACGTAGTTTTATCGAAATATGAGATGTAGGGTGTTATTTCGAGGTATTTTGGTCGATCTGTCTTGGAATGCCCTATTTATGCCCTAAGAATGCCCTATAATGCCCCCCCCCCCCTCCAACGAAAAATCGGTAGGCAAACGCGTGTTTCTGCCCCGCCCCCAAACCGTTCCGGGAGGTTGTGATTTTTGCTCCGGGAAGGCGTGATTTACCCCTCTCCCCCGCTCAACGACTCTTTCGTGCTGACGACCCGACACCCTCCCCCCGCTCAACGACTTTTCGCGCTGACGACCCGACGCCGCCACCCCCCCCCCCCCCCCCCCGCTCAACGAATTTTTGCGCTGACGACCCGACGCCACACCCGGTCAACAATTTTTAACGGAACTACATGTTTGCCCCCCCCCCCAAAACTCGAACCTAGATCTGCCACTGTGTGGAAGGGTCGGTGTTCTGGGAAGTTGAATCTGTGCAGCAAAGTGTCTGTTGAGAGCTGTGGCCTTTTCCTCGTCAGTTGTCGCCATGTGCTGACTGTGTGTTTCGAGTGGTGGTATGCTTGTACAGTGCGTGGGTGTTATTGTCTGTTTTAATATTTTGTGGTACTGGTATGGATTGTGGTTGTGTGTGAGAAGCTTGTGAACCTGTTTTGTCGTGTGCTGGTCTTTGCAGTCTTTGTTGAGTTTGGTTACAAAGTTCCTCTGTAGTCGCCATGCTTCCCAGTCATGAGTCAGGTCAGTTTGTTTCGCTATTTTAAAGAGGTAGTCACGTTTATTCATGTGTAGATACAAAAATGGGAAGGTGATCCATTTTACCAAAAGAAGACAGTGCCCCTACGCTAGTTACCATATCTGTATTGTTGGTTATGGCGAGGTCTCTAAGATTTGCTACTGTTTCTGTTATTCTTGTTGGGGATGTAATTAGTTGGGTGAGTTCTAGTGTATCTAATGTATGACTAAATCTTATATCGAAGGGTGTTATTCCACTATTAACCTGTGTTTGGTCCAGCGTTCTGGGCGTATTTGTTTTCTAGGAATATGTTGCCAGTGTTAAAATCTCCTAGTACAAATATTCCTAGTGGTGAAAGTGAGTTGGCTAAGGCAATACTTTCAATGAATCTGACATTAAAGTCTTCTAATCTATCAACGGTAAGGCCTGGTGGAAGGTAAAGACTACATAGGATTATTGATTTTCCGTTTAGTGATACTTTTGTCCATACCCAGTCTTCTCCTTCAATTTCTAAGTTGTGTAGCCTCTTTATTGCTAAATTAGTTCGGGTGTATATAGCAGTGCCTCCACCGTCTCTATTTCTATTGTTCAAATAAGGCGTATGGAAGTCTGGCAGTTCACATTGACTAGTGTGGACTGAATCGTCAAGTTTTGTCTCGCTGGCCATCAAAATGTCTACATGATGCTATGGTGTGTTTTGTGTATACTGGGGATGTCAAGAGTTGTGTTGTGTTGTGCGCTACTACTGAAATGTGGAGTAGTTTGGTTACGCTGCAAATGTGTGAACGGAGCTGGAAAGGGAAGATGTCATGCTCCACAGATCTGCACCGGCCTGCAAGGTAATAACCGACCATTAGCACAAGTCAAACGAACCGTGGTGGCCGGGCTCGACAGGGGAAATAATATACACGATACAATCAAACAAGTGGAGAGCAGTACAACTTGAACCAGTTTTGCTTTAACTTTACGATAACAGTGAACAACAAGTGGAGAGCAATATAACTTGAACGAGTTATGCATTAACTATGCGATAACAGTGAACAATTGTATTGTATTAAACAATTAGAACACTCCATTTTAAAATGGCTATTCCGAGTGTCGGGTCAGGGTTAAGAAGAGAGACATGTTAAAAGACACTCGGTAATAAATTACCTCAGTGTGCAGTGAAACATGGAACACAGGTCTGAGGGCAAACCAGCGGCAGCACCACCGGCGGGGCGGTGTAGGTTCCGGTTACACGTACGTCAGCGTCTGTCGCTGTCCTAGTGGTCCCACTCGCAAAACCAGCAGCATCACTTTAATACAGCGAACCTCACAGCAACGCCAAGCCCACTAATATACTATAATAATATACGATAACATATACACAAACAGGTGAACAGCAGGACAACAGTTACGGTACACATTATTAGGTATGCTTGGAAACTAAACGCAAACTGCAGTCATACAAAATTAGCATTATACCCAAACCACGGCGATAAATATCACAGCGAAGCCACGAACGGCAAGGCAACAAACCAGCTGTAGCACCTCCGGCGGAGCGGTGTAGGTACCGGTTACACTCACGTCAGTCAGTGTCTGCCACTGTCCCAATCGCAGAACCGGCGGCGACACTCCCACACGACCCACGCAGCACCGCCCCGCCCACATCCCGACCTTGACATGTTGCCCCGACCTTGACATGCCCCGAATGTCCCGACCTTGACATGTTGGCCAGAGCACCTTGTTGGCGTCGGTGGCTCCCTGTTACTGACCTTGACATGGGGTGGCAGCCTGGTGGGGAGCCAGAGCACCTTGTTGGCGTCAGTGGCTCCCTGTTACTGACCTTGACATGGGGTGCCTGGTGGGGAGCCAGAGCACCTTGTTGGCGTCAGTGGCTCCCTGTTACTGACTTTGACATGGGGTGGCAGCCTGGTGGGGAGCCAGAGCACCTTGTTAGCGTCAGTGGCTCCCTGTTACTGACCTTGACATGGGGTGCCTGGTGGGGAGCCAGAGCACCTTGTTGGCGTCAGTGGCTCCCTGTTACTGACCTTGACATGGGGTGGCAGCCTGGTGGGGAGCCAGAGCACCTTGTTGGCGTCAGTGGCTCCCTGTTACTGACTTTGACATGGGGTGGCAGCCTGGTGGGGAGCCAGAGCACCTTGTTGGCGTCAGTGGCTCCCTGTTACTGACCTTGACATGGGGTGGCAGCCTGGTGGGGAGCCAGAGCACCTTGTTGGCGTCAGTGGCTCCCTGTTACTGACCTTGACATGGGGTGGCAGCCTGGTGGGGAGCCAGAGCACCTTGTTGGCGTCAGTGGCTCCCTGTTACTGACCTTGACATGGGGTGGCAGCCTGGTGGGAGCCAGAGCACCTTGTTGGCGTCAGTGGCTCCCTGTTACTGACCTTGACATGGGGTGGCAGCCTGGTGGGGAGCCAGAGCACCTTGTTGGCGTCGGTGGCTCCCTGTTACTGACCTTGACATGGGGTGGCAGCCTGGTGGGGAGCCAGAGCACCTTGTTGGCGTCGGTGGCTCCCTGTTACTGACCTTGACATGGGGTGCCTGGTGGGGAGCCAGAGCACCTTGTTGGCGTCAGTGGCTCCCTGTTACTGACCTTGACATGGGGTGGCAGCCTGGTGGGGAGCCAGAGCACCTTGTTGGCGTCAGTGGCTCCCTGTTACTGACTTTGACATGGGGTGGCAGCCTGGTGGGGAGCCAGAGCACCTTGTTGGCGTCGGTGGCTCCCTGTTACTGACCTTGACATGGGGTGGCAGCCTGGTGGGGAGCCAGAGCACCTTGTTGGCGTCAGTGGCTCCCTGTTACTGACCTTGACATGGGGTGGCAGCCTGGTGGGGAGCCAGAGCACCTTGTTGGCGTCAGTGGCTCCCTGTTACTGACCTTGACATGGGGTGGCAGCCTGGTGGGGAGCCAGAGCACCTTGTTGGCGTCAGTGGCTCCCTGTTACTGACCTTGACATGGGGTGCCTGGTGGGGAGCCAGAGCACCTTGTTGGCGTCAGTGGCTCCTTGTTACTGACCTTGACATGGGGTGGCAGCCTGGTGGGGAGCCAGAGCACCTTGTTGGCGTCAGTGGCTCCCTGTTACTGACCTTAACATGGGGTGGCAGCCTGGTGGGGAGCCAGAGCACCTTGTTGGCGTCGGTGGCTCCCTGTTACTGACCTTGACATGGGGTGGCAGCCTGGTGGGGAGCCAGAGCACCTTGTTGGCGTCAGTGGCTCCCTGTTACTGGCCTTGACATGGGGTGGCAGCCTGGTGGGGAGCCAGAGCACCTTGTTGGCGTCAGTGGCTCCCTGTTACTGACCTTGACATGGGGTGGCAGCCTGGTGGGGAGCCAGAGCACCTTGTTGGCGTCGGTGGCTCCCTGTTACTGACCTTGACATGGGGTGCCTGGTGGGGAGCCAGAGCACCTTGTTGGCGTCAGTGGCTCCCTGTTACTGACCTTGACATGGGGTGGCAGCCTGGTGGGGAGCCAGAGCACCTTGTTGGCGTCGGTGGCTCCCTGTTACTGACCTTGACATGGGGTGCCTGGTGGGGAGCCAGAGCACCTTGTTGGCGTCAGTGGCTCCCTGTTACTGACCTTGACATGGGGTGGCAGCCTGGTGGGGAGCCAGAGTGCCTTGTTGGCGTCGGTGGCTCCCTGTTACTGACCTTGACATGGGGTGCCTGGTGGGGAGCCAGAGCACCTTGTTGGCGTCAGTGGCTCCCTGTTACTGACCTTGACATGGGGTGGCAGCCTGGTGGGGAGCCAGAGCACCTTGTTGGCGTCAGTGGCTCCCTGTTACTGACCTTGACATGGGGTGGCAGCCTGGTGGGGAGCCAGAGCACCTTGTTGGCGTCAGTGGCTCCCTGTTACTGACCTTGACATGGGGTGGCAGCCTGGTGGGGAGCCAGAGCGCCTTGCTGGCGTCAGTGGCTCCCTGTTACTGACCTTGACATGGGGTGGCAGCCTGGTGGGGAGCCAGAGCACCTTGTTGGCGTCAGTGGCTCCCTGTTACTGACCTTGACATGGGGTGGCAGCCTGGTGGGGAGCCAGAGCACCTTGTTGGCGTCAGTGGCTCCCTGTTACTGACCTTGACATGGGGTGGCAGCCTGGTGGGGAGCCAGAGCACCTTGTTGGCGTCGGTGGCTCCCTGTTACTGACCTTGACATGGGGTGGCAGCCTGGTGGGGAGCCAGAGCACCTTGTTGGCGTCGGTGGCTCCTTGTTACTGACCTTGACATGGGGTGGCAGCCTGGTGGGGAGCCAGAGCACCTTGTTGGCGTCAGTGGCTCCCTGTTACTGACCTTGACATGGGGTGCCTGGTGGGGAGCCAGAGCACCTTGTTGGCGTCAGTGGCTCCCTGTTACTGACCTTGACATGGGGTGGCAGCCTGGTGGGGAGCCAGATCACCTTGTTGGCGTCAGTGGCTCCCTGTTACTGACCTTGACATGGGGTGGCAGCCTGGTGGGGAGCCAGAGCGCCTTGTTGGCGTCAGTGGCTCCCTGTTACTGACCTTGACATGGGGTGGCAGCCTGGTGGGGAGCCAGAGCACCTTGTTGGCGTCAGTGGCTCCCTGTTACTGACCTTGACATGGGGTGGCAGCCTGGTGGGGAGCCAGAGCACCTTGTTGGCGTCAGTGGCTCCCTGTTACTGACCTTGACATGGGGCGGCAGCCTGGTGGGGAGCCAGAGCACCTTGTTGGCGTCGGTGGCTCCCTGTTACTGACCTTGACATGGGGTGGCAGCCTGGTGGGGAGCCAGAGCGCCTTGTTGGCGTCAGTGGCTCCCTGTTACTGACCTTGACATGGGGTGGCAGCCTGGTGGGGAGCCAGAGCGCCTTGTTGGCGTCAGTGGCTCCCTGTTACTGACCTTGACATGGGGTGCCTGGTGGGGAGCCAGAGCACCTTGTTGGCGTCAGTGGCTCCCTGTTACTGACCTTGACATGGGGTGCCTGGTGGGGAGCCAGAGCACCTTGTTGGCGTCGGTGGCTCCCTGTTACTGACCTTGACATGAGGTGGCAGCCTGGTGGGGAGCCAGAGCACCTTGTTGGCGTCGGTGGCTCCCTGTTACTGACCTTGACATGGGGTGCCTGGTGGGGAGCCAGAGCACCTTGTTGGCGTCGGTGGCTCCCTGTTACTGACCTTGACATGGGGTGGCAGCCTGGTGGGGAGCCAGAGCACCTTGTTGGCGTCAGTGGCTCCCTGTTACTGACCTTGACATGGGGTGGCAGCCTGGTGGGGAGCCAGAGCACCTTGTTGGCGTCAGTGGCTCCCTGTTACTGACCTTGACATGGGGTGGCAGCCTGGTGGGGAGCCAGATCACCTTGTTGGCGTCAGTGGCTCCCTGTTACTGACCTTGACATGGGGTGGCAGCCTGGTGGGGAGCCAGAGCGCCTTGTTGGCGTCAGTGGCTCCCTGTTACTGACCTTGACATGGGGTGGCAGCCTGGTGGGGAGCCAGAGCACCTTGTTGGCGTCAGTGGCTCCCTGTTACTGACCTTGACATGGGGTGGCAGCCTGGTGGGGAGCCAGAGCACCTTGTTGGCGTCAGTGGCTCCCTGTTACTGACCTTGACATGGGGCGGCAGCCTGGTGGGGAGCCAGAGCACCTTGTTGGCGTCAGTGGCTCCCTGTTACTGACCTTGACATGGGGTGCCTGGTGGGGAGCCAGAGCACCTTGTTGGCGTCAGTGGCTCCCTGTTACTGACCTTGACATGGGGTGCCTGGTGGGGAGCCAGAGCACCTTGTTGGCGTCGGTGGCTCCCTGTTACTGACCTTGACATGAGGTGGCAGCCTGGTGGGGAGCCAGAGCACCTTGTTGGCGTCGGTGGCTCCCTGTTACTGACCTTGACATGGGGTGCCTGGTGGGGAGCCAGAGCACCTTGTTGGCGTCGGTGGCTCCCTGTTACTGACCTTGACATGGGGTGGCAGCCTGGTGGGGAGCCAGAGCACCTTGTTGGCGTCAGTGGCTCCCTGTTACTGACCTTGACATGGGGTGGCAGCCTGGTGGGGAGCCAGAGCACCTTGTTGGCGTCAGTGGCTCCCTGTTACTGACCTTGACATGGGGTGGCAGCCTGGTGGGGAGCCAGAGCACCTTGTTGGCGTCGGTGGCTCCCTGTTACTGACCTTGACATGGGGCGGCAGCCTGGTGGGGAGCCAGAGCACCTTGTTGGCGTCAGTGGCTCCCTGTTACTGACCTTGACATGGGGTGGCAGCCTGGTGGGGAGACAGAGCACCTTGTTGGCGTCGGTGGCTCCCTGTTACTGACCTTGATATTGAGTGGCAGCCTGGTGGGGAGCCAGAGCACCTTGTTGGCGTCAGTGGCTCCCTGTTACTGACCTTGACATGGGGTGGCAGCCTGGTGGGAGCCAGAGCACCTTGTTGGCGTCGGTGGCTCCCTGTTACTGACCTTGACATGGGGTGGCAGCCTGGTGGGGAGCCAGAGCACCTTGTTGGCGTCAGTGGCTCCCTGTTACTGACCTTGACATGGGGTGGCAGCCTGGTGGGGAGCCAGAGCACCTTGTTGGCGTCAGTGGCTCCCTGTTACTGACCTTGACATGGGGTGGCAGCCTGGTGGGGAGCCAGAGCACCTTGTTGGCGTCGGTGGCTCCCTGTTACTGACCTTGACATGGGGTGGCAGCCTGGTGGGGAGCCAGAGCACCTTGTTGGCGTCAGTGGCTCCCTGTTACTGACCTTGACATGGGGTGGCAGCCTGGTGGGGAGCCAGAGCACCTTGTTGGCGTCAGTGGCTCCCTGTTACTGACCTTGACATGGGGTGGCAGCCTGGTGGGGAGCCAGAGCACCTTGTTGGCGTCAGTGGCTCCCTGTTACTGACCTTGACATGGGGTGGCAGCCTGGTGGGGAGCCAGAGCACCTTGTTGGCGTCAGTGGCTCCCTGTTACTGACCTTGACATGGGGTGGCAGCCTGGTGGGGAGCCAGAGCACCTTGTTGGCGTCAGTGGCTCCCTGTTACTGACCTTGACATGGGGTGGCAGCCTGGTGGGGAGCCAGAACACCTTGTTGGCGTCAGTGGCTCCCTGTTACTGACCTTGACATGGGGTGGCAGCCTGGTGGGGAGCCAGAGCACCTTGATGGCGTCAGTGGCTCCCTGTTACTGACCTTGACATTGAGTGGCAGCCTGGTGGGGAGCCAGAGCACCTTGTTGGCGTCAGTGGCTCCCTGTTACTGACTTTGACATGGGGTGGCAGCCTGGTGGGGAGCCAGAGCACCTTGTTGGCGTCAGTGGCTCCCTGTTACTGACTTTGACATGGGGTGGCAGCCTGGTGGGGAGCCAGAGCACCTTGTTGGCGTCAGTGGCTCTCTGTTACTGACCTTGACATGGGGTGGCAGCCTGGTGGGGAGCCAGAGCACCTTGTTGGCGTCAGTGGCTCCCTGTTACTGACCTTGACATGGGGTGGCAGCCTGGTGGGGAGCCAGAGTGCCTTGTTGGCGTCAGTGGCTCCCTGTTACTGACCTTGACATGGGGTGGCAGCCTGGTGGGGAGCCAGAGCGCCTTGTTGGCGTCAGTGGCTCCCTGTTACTGACCTTGACATGGGGTGGCAGCCTGGTGGGGAGCCAGAGCACCTTGTTGGCGTCAGTGGCTCCCTGTTACTGACCTTGACATGGGGTGGCAGCCTGGTGGGGAGCCAGAGCACCTTGTTGGCGTCAGTGGCTCCCTGTTACTGACCTTGACATGGGGTGGCAGCCTGGTGGGGAGCCAGAGCACCTTGTTGGCGTCAGTGGCTCCCTGTTACTGACCTTGACATGGGGTGGCAGCCTGGTGGGAGCCAGGGCACCTTGTTGGCGTCAGTGGCTCCCTGTTACTGACCTTGACATGGGGTGGCAGCCTGGTGGGGAGCCAGAGCACCTTGTTGGCGTCAGTGGCTCCCTGTTACTGACCTTGACATGGGGTGGCAGCCTGGTGTGGTAGTCCCGGCCAAACAAGTAAAGAAACTTATAGCTATATTCGAGGTAACGGCAAACATGCAATATGTACAGACACGACCACGTGCGTGGGGCTCTGACCGGAGACTACTCGGCCCGCCGGCCTGCACGCTGCGGTCACCGTGCGGCCGGCCCGACACCGCCGCGGGCTACAACCGGGCGGCTGCCACGCAGGGGCGGCCCCAGATACCGGCGCGGCGGCGGGCATGATCCCGCCGACTGACTGCCCGGCAGGGGCGGTTACAGGGTTAGTTGTGGGTGGGGCACGACTCCAATATCTCCCCTTCCCACGGCGGAACGGTTACACGAATCGGTTGTGACGTCACTGCATTTCTTCGATGAGCCGTCGGGGGCGACGACTCGTGCGCTGCGATCTGCGAGGCAGAGAGGGCGCCTGCCTGGTCGCCGCGCTGTGCTCTGCGGATGCTGGCGGTGCCTGGAGAGGTCCGGGTGCCGATCGGTCAGACGTTGGTGATGTTTCAGTCGGCGTCGGCCCCGCCTCGGCCGGCGTAGAGTTGCCCCGATCGTGCGGACGGTGCCCTGGCGATACCGCCTGTGGCATCGTGTCGGACGGTGTGAAATCGGGTGGCGCGTGGCCGTACCGGCGTCGGAGGTGACGGCGATTTCTCGCTAGCACTCGGCCGCTCGACAGACGAACTAGATATCGGCGGTATGGCTGTTTCTCTACAACCACCCCGTACCGGTCCCATCGGCGGGTCCTGGGGTCCCACACCGCCACCTGGTTGCCAATACTCAGGTCTTGTAGGTCCCGCGCGTGCTGGTTGTAGGCCTGCTCAATCTTTTCCCGACGGGAGGCAGCGGCTGTTTCTACGGCGTCCGAGGCGCGCTGCCACGACGCGGCGAACTGCCGGCGGTGGGCGGGGAGAGCATCCTGTACGGGCTTGCCGTACACCAGCTGTGCCGGTGACGGTCCGTCAGGTCCCGGGGTGTTCCGCAGCTGCAGTATTCCTCGCGTCCAGCGCTCAGGATCCAGCCGCTGGTCGCGTTGACTCCAGCATCGGCGCAACAATTTCTTTGCCGCTTTCACCGCCGATTCCGCCTTGCCATTCGACTGAGGGTACATGGGAGAAGATCTCTCGTGACGGATCTGCCAGTTCCTCAGGAAGGTCTGGAAGGCGGCGGAGGTAAACTGCGTTCCTCCGTCAGACCATATGATGTCGGGCACCCCGACTCGGCAGAAGATGTCGCGGACGGCGGAGATCAGCTTGCTGACCGGAGCGCTCGTACCGAGGTCAGCAACAAACAGCCACCCCGAGTACCCGTCCACGGCGACTAGGTACTTGCGACCAGCGTGATCGGCGAAGTCCATGTGCAGCTGTTGGAAGGGTCTCTCAGCAGACTTCCTTCGTATCATGGTCTCTTGTTGTTGAGCGGGTAGCTCTCTCTGGCAGAGCGGGCATGAGCGAGTGATGTCTTCGATGTCTCGGTCGATCCCGGGCCAGAAGACTATCTGCCTTGCACGTCCCTTGGTTTTCTCCTTTCCGAGGTGGCTGGCGTGCAGTGCTTCCAAGACGGTGCGTCGATGTTGCTGTGGGATGACAAGCCTTGATCCGCACACAACGAGTCCGTCGTCCACAGACAGACGGTCGTGGACTGGCCAGTACTTGCGAACAGGTTCTGGTGCTAGAGATTTGGTCACCGGAAACCCCTGTTGCACTGTGGTGAGTAGCAGCTGCATCTCGGGATCTTCAGCGGCGGCCCGCCGCACTTCCTCCAGGCGGACGTCAGTCTTCGTCGCCTGGAGCTCCATCCTGATGATGGAAGAGACCGTCGGCATCGAGGCGTCTTCGCCGATATCGTCGCCTCGCTGGGGGTCTTCGGCTGGTGCTCGAGACAAGGCGTCTGGCACCCGGTGCATCGACCCCGGTCTCCAGACCGCAGTGAAGCTGCCGACTTCTATCCGCAGTCGCAGTCTCTGTAGCCTGGGGTTCTCGATCTCATCCAGAGACTTGCTGTTCATGATGGAGATGAGAGGCCGATGGTCGGTCACGATCTGGTAATGAAGTCCCGACAGGAAGAGGAGACACTTTTTGACGGCCCATGCCACTGCGAGTAGCTCGAGCTCGATGACGGCATATCTTGACTCGCAGTCGGTGAGGAACCTTGATCCGGCCTGGACTACCCGTCGCGATCCGTCGGGCTGCTGCTGGTACAGGACAAACCCCAATCCCTTCAGGCGGCTCGCATCGGTCTCGATGGACGTGGGGCGACTCGGGTCGTAGAACGCCAGCGTTGGAACTGACGACAGGGCAGCTCGAACAACATCGAAGGCGCGCTGGTGCTCTTCGTTCCAGACGAATTCGTTCCGAGAACCGAGGAGTGGACGAAGAGGTCCCATCAGTTCAGCGACGTCGTCTACGAAGGACGTGACTTGGTTCACCAGGCCGAAGAAGCTCCTCATTTCGGTGATGTTCTTCGGTGTCGGGAACGCCGACAGGGCCTTCGTCAGCTGGGGGTCTGGTCGGTAGCCGTCCTTGGAGACCACAAATCCCGCGAACTTCACAGTCTCCTGTGCCAGCTGCAGCTTCTGCGCATTGAGAGAGATCCCTCTCTCCTGACAGCGCGCCAGGAACCGGCGAACATGCTGCAGGTGCTCCTCCTTTGTGCGGCTGAAGATGATGACATCATCGACGATCTTGCGGAACCCCTCCATTCCCTCGAAGGCTTCGTCCATTCTCCGGTTGTAATGCTCGCTGATGCTGGTGACGCCGTATGGGGCTCGGAGGTAGGCGTACCGACCGAAGGGTGTGACGAATGTCGTCAGGAGCTGACTCTCCTCGCTGAGGGGACACTGATGGTACCCCTTCAAGGCGTCGAAGACGGTGAACCACCGTGCTTCAGAGGCGACTACAGAGGCCACTTCTTCCATGGGCGTTGGAGACTGGTACACTTCGCGCTTGACGTACTTGTTTAGGTGCGATAAATCCACGCACAGTCGGATGCTGCGTCCGTCTTTCTTCGGTGCGACGACGATTGGCGCACACCATTCTGTCGGCTCGGTGACTCTCCGGATGATACCTTCTGCTTCCAGTCGGTCGAGTTCTTCCTGGAGCCGGCTTCGTAGCGACAATGGTACTCGTCGCGGAGTGGTCACACAGAAAGGCTGTGCGTCCTTACGAAGATGGATCCGGAACTCCTCCCCAGGCATTGTGCGGATGTGACCGTCAAACACTTCTGGGAACTCTTTAGCCATCTGGTCGTGCAGTGTGCCACCGGGTGTCCCACCCGAGATGGCGTCCGACTGCCGACGTCCCTGGCCGTTGGCGTTCCCGTCGGGCCGCTCGGTAGGTGCGCGAGCGTACGAAGCTGCGTGTTTGCCAGACTGTGCTGCGTTCGAGCGGAGCTTCTCTGGTGCTACCCCGTCGGACAACGCCCCGGACGCACGAGAGCGTGCGGTGTCTTCAATGCCAGGTGGCACGGCGATCGCGCGATGGGATGCCGGTGCTTCCTGACCGGGTGGGGCGTCTCCTGTAGCCCACCGTCTCGGGGCGTCTGCAGCCATCTGTCGAGGGAAGTCCTCGGGAATCAGCCGGAGGCGCTTGGTGACCGCCCAGGACAGCAGAATTCCGGTCACTCCAGGCAAGATGTGCACCGTCTCTGGTACTCTTTCGTCGCCAAGTTCCAAGGTGACTAGGAGTGTTCCAGCTGACCGGATAGTTTTTCCGTCAGCGGCCCGCGGGTGCATGTGGGTTTTCTTCAGATCTTCCCGAAACTCTCTCAGCTGACTGAGGAAGTCCAGTCCGGCGACGGTGATGTCTGCCCCGGTGTCTGGGAGGGCGTTAACGGTCACGAAGGCGCCATTGGGATGTGCCCGAGCACGCAGGCGGATCCGGGGGGCGCTTTGAGCCCCTGTAGCTGCGATGACAGTCGAAGTTCGGCCAGCGTCGTCGCAGTAGTCGCGGTTGTCGGCCTCTCTGTCGCGACGGCGAGTCGGAGACGACCGACAGACGTTCTCGAAGTGTCCCAGCCTCCGGCAGCGGCGGCACTCCCGGCCACGGGCTGGACAGTCGACTGGACGTCGGTGCTGCCGCAGTCCACAGCGATCGCATCGCTCCGAAGGCGGGGCAGCGTACCGCTGTCCCGATGGCTGCGGCTCGGGGCTGCAGCTGCGCCGCGGGCGCTCCGCCCGGCGGCCGTCAGCGTACCGCTGTCCCGGTGGCCTCGGCTCGGGGCTGCAGCTGCGCCGCGGGCGCTCCGCCCGGCGGCCGTCAGCGTACCGCTGTCCTGGTGGCCTCGGCTCGGGGCTGCAGCTGCGCCGCGGGCGCTCCGCCCGGCGGCCGTCAGCGTACCGCTGTCCCGGTGGCCTCGGCTCGGGGCTGTAGCTGCGCCGCGGGCGCTCCGCCCGGCGGCCGTCTGAGCGTCCCCGGTGGCAGGCCCGGCAGGCGTCCGGTGTCGACTCGTGGGACCGGTCCCCGTCACGAGTCCGGTCGCCTCTGATGTGGCAGGCGGCGGCACCGCCGCTGCAGATCTCGGACGCGTCCCGGGCCGCTGCCTCCTGTGCTCTGCAAATGGAGATAGCGGTAGAGAGAGATAGGCCAGGAACGGCACAGAGTCTTTGCACAGTCTCATGTGACCTCAGGCCAATCACAATCCTGTCTCTGATCAATGAATCATTACACGTCGTACAGAAGTTGCACGAGCGTGATAGATCGCGCAGAGATGTGAGAAAATCATCAAATGTCTCATGTTCTGACTGAACTCTGTTATTGAAGTGCACTCTCTGCAATACTTCATTCACTTGCCCGATAGCGTAGGCCTCCAGGTGCTGCAGGATAATGTCGATGTCGCTGCGTTCGGCGTCGTTCAGTGGGAAGTTACGGACGACCCGAAGCGTATCGTCGGAGAGGCACGCCCGTAGTGTGGCGAGCTGCATGGCTGGCTCGTCGAAGCGGAGCTGTGACATCAGCTCGTAGTCCTGCCATCTCTCCCTCCACAGGTAGAAAGCCTCTCCACGATCGGTGGTGATGTCCAGCCGGTCGGGGCGAACAGGCTGTAGCCTCGACCGGGGCCTGGATCGCACGAGGGCTGTCTTCCCCTCGCTGGCCGGTTCACTGTCTTCACCGTCACTCATTGTTACGGCAGGATCTTACGTTAAATTTAGATTAACTGCCGGCTGCGCCATGTGGTAGTCCCGGCCAAACAAGTAAAGAAACTTATAGCTATATTCGAGGTAACGGCAAACATGCAATATGTACAGACACGACCACGTGCGTGGGGCTCTGACCGGAGACTACTCGGCCCGCCGGCCTGCACGCCGCGGTCACCGTGCGGCCGGCCCGACACCGCCGCGGGCTACAACCGGGCGGCTGCCACGCAGGGGCGGCCCCAGATACCGGCGCGGCGGCGGGCATGATCCCGCCGACTGACTGCCCGGCAGGGGCGGTTACAGGGTTAGTTGTGGGTGGGGCACGACTCCAACAGTGGCTCCCTGTTACTGACCTTGACATGGGGTGGCAGCCTGGTGGGGAGCCAGAGCACCTTGTTGGCGTCAGTGGCTCCCTGTTACTGACCTTGACATGGGGTGGCAGCCTGGTGGGGAGCCAGAGCACCTTGTTGGCGTCGGTGGCTCCCTGTTACTGACCTTGATATGGGGCGCCTGGTGGGGAGCCAGAGCACCTTGTTGGCGTCGGTGGCTCCCTGTTACTGACCTTGACATGGGGTGCCTGGTGGGGAGCCAGAGCGCCTTGTTGGCGTCAGTGGCTCCCTGTTACTGACCTTGACATGGGGTGGCAGCCTGGTCGGGAGCCAGAGCACCTTGTTGGCGTCAGTGGCTCCCTGTTACTGACCTTGACATGGGGTGCCTGGTGGGGAGCCAGAGCGCCTTGTTGGCGTCAGTGGCTCCCTGTTACTGACCTTGACATGGGGTGGCAGCCTGGTGGGGAGCCAGAGCACCTTGTTGGCGTCAGTGGCTCCCTGTTACTGACCTTGACATGGGGTGGCAGCCTGGTGGGGAGCCAGAGCACCTTGTTGGCGTCAGTGGCTCCCTGTTACTGACCTTGACATGGGGTGGCAGCCTGGTGGGGAGCCAGAGCACCTTGTTGGCGTCGGTGGCTCCCTGTTACTGACCTTGACATGGGGTGGCAGCCTGGTGGGGAGCCAGAGCACCTTGTTGGCGTCGGTGGCTCCCTGTTACTGACCTTGACATGGGGTGGCAGCCTGGTGGGGAGCCAGAGCACCTTGTTGGCGTCAGTGGCTCCGGTCAGCTGGTCCACACTATCCAGAAACATCAGCAGCGGCTGCGGCGGAACGCGCAGGACGGAGTCAACAGATTACACACAAATATTGCAAATATAGCAGATATAACATACATAACAGGTAACATAAGTATAGGAAACGTTGCAGACAGTACAGATGGAACATATTAACAGACATACATGAAGAAGCAAAGCAAAATAACATAAATGTATGTGCACATTTAATGCGTACATGTTGGGGCTCTAATAAGTAGCCATGATATTTGTGTTAGCAGATAGGTACCTACCGCTTACACTGGAATTCACATCTGTTCAGAAAATGTTAGTTTGTTTTGATCATACCACATTTTGATGAATTCAATTACACATTTTGTTTCTAACATAGAATAACGTGATGCGTTGATCCGTTGATCCGGTTTTCTACACTTGTTAATACCATGGATACCATGTTAATACCATGGATACCATGTTAATACCATGGATACCATGGATTACTCGATAATCCATGTTAATACCTAACGTGCTGCGTGACAGGATGAGAGAAGGTTCAGTGGCTTCTGAAAACTCTTGCTAACAACCAGGATACAATATCCTATAGGAAACGACACGTTATATAATATTATCCGCAACTTGTAATCTGAGCTATGACATTAAAAGCGACAACACAATGTGATATTCCAGTTTTGGCGTGACATGTCAGTTAACCGGGGGGTTTCCCCATTCACCGTATTCACGCTGTGACAGCTGACACGGACCGCCTGCAGCAGCCGGGATACGGGCCTCATCAGCCTTTACACGGACCGCCGGCAGCAGCCGGGATACGGGCCTCATCAGCCTTTACACGGACCGCCGGCAGCAGCCGGGATACGGGCCTAATCAGCCTTTACACGGACCGCCGGCAGCAGCCGGGATACAGGCCTCATCAGCCTTTACACGGCCTCATCAGCCTTTACACGGACCGCCGGCAGCAGCCGGGAAACGGGCCTTATCAGCCTTTACACGGCCTCATCAGCCTTTACACGGACCGTCGGCAGCAGCCGGGATACGGGCCTCATCAGCCTTTACACGGACCGCCGGCAGCAGCCGGGATAAGGGCCTCATCAGCCTTTACACGGCCTCATCAGCCTTTACACGGACCGCCGGCAGCAGCCGGGGTACGGGCCTCATCAGCCTTTACGCGGTCTCCTCAGCCTTTACACGGACCGCCGGCAGCAGCCGGGATACAGGCCTCATCAGCCTTTACACGGACCGCCGGCAGCAGCCGGGAAACGGGCCTCATCAGCCTTTACACGGACCGCCGGCAGCAGCCGGGATACGGGCCTCATCAGCCTTTACACGGACCGCCGGCAGCAGCCGGGATACAGGCCTCATCAGCCTTTACACGGCCTCATCAGCCTTTACACGGACCGCCGGCAGCAGCCGGGAAATGGGGCCTCATCAGCCTTTACACGGACCGCCGGCAGCAGCCGGGAAACGGGCCTCATCAGCATTTACACGGCCTCATCAGCCTTTACACGGACCGCCTGCAGCAGCCGGGGTACGGGCCTCATCAGCCTTTACACGGACCGCCGGCAGCAGCCGGGATACAGGCCTCATCAGCCTTTACACGGACCGCCGGCAGCAGCCGGAATACGGGCCTCATCAGCCTTTACACGGACCGCCGGCAGCAGCCGGCGCTCGCCGCAACCGACCGACAAGATCGACACATCTTACAAGGGGAGGCCGCCACAGCACCTCTGGTCAGCGCTGCCGGCCAGCATCCGGTTGCACAGGCGCACAACGCAACTGGAGTGACACGCCAACCTCATAGCTCCGATACGATTGGACGCGGGGCCTTATCCATCATGGCGTTGAACATTTTAAGCTTAAACCTAAGATTTTAGACCTCCGTCATGATTTATAATGATTAAATTGTGATATTGCTGTGCTCACAGAAACATGGCTTCGCCCCGAAACTTGCTCACGCTTCGTCACGTTCCGGGGTTTTCTCTGCACCGTGCCGACCGTCCAGACGGTAGTGGCTACGGGGGAATAGCTGTACTGATAAAAACAATTTGAAAGTAAAACCACTTAAATCAGTTGTAGGTGCCAAAAACGACGGCAAAATAGAAACGTTTTGGCTACAAGTCAGTAACTCGCACGGTCGTTGTTTTAACCTAGGTTGTGTGTATGGACCTCCTCGACATACCGTAGCCGCCATATCAGCCGACCTCGATTTCCTTGAAACTCAAGTGCAACGCGTGTTCCTTTCGTCCACTGACAATATTGTAATAACTGGCGACCTTAACTGCAACCTTCTAGCGTCCGACAACGATATATGTAAATCGAGATTTAATCAGTTCCTAGACAGCCTGGCCCTGCACCAGCACGTGACTAGTCCCACATACGAATCTGGATCTCTACTTGATGTGTTTGTGTCCAATACGGGAAACTTTTTGAGTGACGTATCTGTCTGTCCATGTCCCTATAGTGATCACTGTATCATCCAAGCTAAATTGTCCATCCCCAAGCCTCGCCGTAAGCCGATTTTCATCTTATCTAGGCGCCTACATCGCATTAATATATCGGCTTTTCATGCTGCTCTCAGAGCCACTGACTGGAGTGGAGTGTTCTCACGCGTGGAAGTGTCAGACCAGTGGTCTGCATTCATAAATTGTCTCCTCCCCATCCTCGACCATCACGCACCTCTAAAATGTATCAAAATTCGTAACCCTTCCGCTCCCCCTGTATCTGACACCACTCGCTACCTGATGGCACAGCGTCGCAGACTTCTTATCCATAGTGGTAGGACCCCTGAGTTCATTGCGCTTAGCAAACAGGTCCGTTCTGTCATTCGTCACGACACAAGGCAGGACATCGCCAGGAGAGTGCGTGAGCTGGGTCCTACCACCATATTTCGGAATGTACGTCAAATCATCGCGGGCAAGAAGTCTGCCGACCGCATCGTGTCAGAGGCCACTCCTGACGAGCTAAACCAGTACTTTGTGGGCGTTGGTCCCCGGGTTGCGAGTGAGGTCCGGGCCAGGGGTGAGCCCCCCTCTCTCCCTGTCCGTCTACCTCGTGTCGGCACATGTGCCTTCAAACTACAGCCTATCTCTCTGTCTGCTCTCCGGTCCTTCCTCAACTCAATGAAAAATTCAGGGGCCCGTGGTGCTGACGGCATCTCTATTGAGGTAATAAAGCTTTGCTTTGCTGCTATCGGTTCCGTTTTACTCCATATCATCAATACTAGCCTATCTTCCGGCGAATACCAAGCGCCCTGAAACATTCCATTATTCATCCAGTACACAAAGCCGGCAGCCAGTCCAAAGCTTCCAATTTTCGCCCTATCTCCATTGTATCTGCCTTCCCAAAGCTCATTGAGCGTATTGTGCAGCGTCAGCTTTACTCATACATGTCGGATAACCACCTGTTCTCCTCATCCCAGCACGGGTTCCGCTCCCTGCTCTCTACTGAGACCGCCCTTCTGTCTGTTTCTGATCACATCCTCTCTGCTATTGACCACCAGGAACTCACCCTTCTCTGCCTCCTCGATTTATCCAAGTGCTTTGATGTCATCGACCATTCTATGCTCCTCTCTAAACTACGTACATATAACATCGATCCCACCTGGTTTACATCATACCTCTGCGGCCACACTCAGTCTGTCTGTACGGCTGATGGGAGTGGGAACCTTCATTTCTCCAGGCCTCTCCCCAACTCTATCGGAGTTTTTCAAGGCTCGTCTCTTGGGCCTTTACTTTTTCAAATATTTGCTAACGATATGTGCCTGTTCGCGGGGATGCTCATGTGGTCCAGTACGCTGATGATACTCAAATTTTGTTATCCGGCAAAAAACACCAACTCAATGATCTGGTCAGTAAATTGGAGGACACCCTGAGTGCACTTGATACCTGGTTTCACTCTCATGGTCTCAAAGTAAATACAAGCAAGACCGAATTAATAGCGTTCGGATCCCGCCAAAATTGTCGCGACCTTCACCCTGTTGCTGTTCATTTCCGCGAAGACATAGTACAAGAGAGCCCATACGTCAAACATTTAGGTGTTCTGTTTGATAAGCACTTCACATGGGACTCACACGTGTCTTCCCTGGTAAAACAATGTAGTGGTATCCTCATTGGACTATCGCACGTGCGGCACAGCATCCTCCGCGTGCTGTTGCCACTTCTTGTGAATGCCTTGGTCGTTTCACACGTTCGGTACTGTTTAGCAGTATTTGGCAATGGCTCGCAGAGGAACATACAACGCCTTGACAAAATTATAAATTTTGCCCTTCGAGTCATATCTGGCAAACGTAAATTTGATCACATCTCTGACGTACGAGCTGAGCTTGGCTGGCCCACTGCCCAGCAGCTATACAGACAGCACTCCCTAAATCTACTACACAAAATTCGAAACACCGGGGAACCACAGGCTCTTGCTTCCCAGCTTCATGTCAATTCTGATCTCCGCTCCCGCTCTACGCGACAGAACTCTGACTTGGCCCTTCCACGCGTGAGGACAGAGGCTGGCAAGCGCCGCTTTCTATATCATGTTGTGCAAAATTACAATGAGCTGCCTTTAGCGACACGTCACTCAGCCATGCCCGCATTCAAAAGAGAGATACAGAACATGCCTCAACCAGAGTAGCCTAATGTATATAATGTAATGTGCGTGTGAGAGCATTGCAGTGTATGAGATGTAATGTGTATGTGAGAGTATTGAAGTATGTGCTGTATGGGAGTGTGTGCTGTAGTCAGTGGCGCACGCAGGGGGGGGGGGGGTCAAAGGGGTCAGCTGACCCCCCCCGAAATTTCTGAGGGGCCCGTATTTCTGAGGGGCCCGGTCTTGGTCAGGCCCGATCGAGGTAGGGGCCCGGTGCTGGCAAAGGCGTGGCATGGGATGATGGGGCCCGTTCACAACAGGGCCCGGTCCTCGCATATTCTTGACACGGGCCCGTTTCTGGTAGGGCCCGGTCTTGGTCAGGCCTGATCGAGGCAGGGGCCCGGTGCTGGCAAAGGCGTGATATGGGGGCCGGTCAGAACGAGGGCCCGGTCACAACAGGGCCCGGTCATTGCATATTCTTGATACGGGCCCGTTTCTGGTAGGGGCCCGGTCTTGGTCAGTTCCGATCGAGGCAGGGTCCCGGTGCTGGCAAAGGCGTGGCATGGGGCCCGGTCAGAATGAGGGCCCGGTCACAACAGGGCCCGGTCCTCGCATATTCTTGATACGGGCCCGTTTCTAGTAAGGGCCCGGTCTTGGTCAGGCCTGATCGAGGCAGGGGCCCGGTGCTGGCAAAGGCGTGATATGGGGCCCGGTCAGAACAGGGCCCGGTCCTTGCATATTCTTGATACGGGCCCGTTTCTGGTAGGGGCCCGGTCTTAGTCAGGCCTGATCGAGGCAGGGGCCGGTGCTGGCAAAGGCGTGGCATGGGGCCCGGTCAGGACGAGGGCCCGGTCATAACAGGGCCCGGTCCTCGCATATTCTTGATACGGGCCCATTTTTGGTAGGGGCCCGGTCTTGGTCAGGCCCGATCGAGGCAGGGGCCCGGTGCTGACAAAGGCGTGATATGGGCCCGGTCACAACAGGGCCCGGTCCTTGCATATTCTTGATGCGGGCCCGTTTCTGGTAGGGGCCGGTCTTGGTCAGGCCCGATCGAGGCAGGGGCCTGGTGCTGGGAAAGACGTGATATAGGGCCTGGTCAAAACGAAGGCCCGGTCACAACAGGGCCCGATCCTCGCAAATTCTTGATACGGGCGTATTTGATATTGATACGTTTTTTTTTACAATATCCATTGTTGCTTCAGGAAATGGTTTATGGCAACTTGTGGCAACATGATGGTGGGCGCGAATGACGTAGTCGAGGCGCACTAAAACCCCAACGATGGTGATGATGACATAACTACCGGGGATCGGACTGCCTAACCTGCCTAACCTGTAAAATATAATTGTTGTTGTCATTTACCTGCCTAACCTGCCTAACCTGTAAAATATAATTTGT
Source organism: Chirona hameri (assembly GCA_036785665.1). NCBI lineage: Eukaryota > Metazoa > Arthropoda > Thecostraca > Balanomorpha > Balanidae > Chirona > Chirona hameri. The sequence goes on from JAXIVJ010005526.1 coordinate 54,574, forward strand.
GTTGTCATTTACCTCATTTCGTCAAATTTACTCTCGACAGTTGTACCGCACATCAGTAGCACACGCAGTCACCTTACAAGACATTGACAAGAAAATTATAATGTCTCAGGTCCCATGCTGTAGGGGGCCCGCTCAAAAACAAGTGACCGAAATCCGCGAAGTTTTCTAAAAACGGGTGGGGGCCCGCTCACAAGGGGGCCCGCTTTTAGGGCTCTGACCCCCCCCCCCCCCCCCGAAATGGAATCCTGCGTGCGCCACTGGCTGTAGTGAAACCGTCTTCATTTTATATTAGGATAAGTGTATCATTCGTGTTGTCCATGCTTTTATATGGCCCCGGAATAGCCCGCTTCGGCGTGGATGGGGTCCAACGTCAAATACAATACAAATACAGCCGGGATACGAGCCTCATCAGCCTTTACACGGCATCATCAGCCTGTACACGGACCGCCTGCAGCAGCCGAGATACGGGCCTCATCAGCCTTTACACGGCCTCATCAGCTTTTACACGGACCGCCTGCAGCAGCCGGGATACGGGCCTCATCAGCCTTTACACGGCATCATCAGCCTGTACACGGCCTCATCAGCCTTTACACGGACCGCCTGCAGCAGCCGGGATACGGGCCTCATCAGCCTTTACACGGCATCATCAGCCTGTACACGGCCTCATCAGCCTTTACACGGACCGCCTGCAGCAGCCGGGATACGGGCCTCATCAGCCTTTACACGGCCTCATCAGCCTTTACACGGCCTGATTCATCAGCCTTTACACGGACCGCCTGCAGCAGCCGGGATACGGGCCTCATCAGCCTTTACACGGCCTCATCAGCCTTTACACGGCCTGATTCATCAGCCTTTACACGGACCGCCGGCAGCAGCCGGGATACAGGCCTCATCAGCCTTTACACGGCATCATCAGCCTTTACACGGCCTGATTCATCAGCCTTTACACGGACCGCCTGCAGCAGCCGGGATACGGGCCTCATCAGCCTTTACACGGCCTCATCAGCCTTTACACGGCCTGATTCATCAGCCTTTACACGGACCGCCGGCAGCAGCCGGGATACAGGCCTCATCAGCCTTTACACGGCATCATCAGCCTTTACACGGCCTGATTCATCAGCCTTTACACGGACCGCCTGCAGCAGCCGGGATACGGGCCTCATCAGCCTTTACACGGCCTCATCAGCCTTTACACGGACCGCCGGCAGCAGCCGGGATACGGGCCTCATCAGCCTTTACACGGCCTGATTCATCAGCCTTTACACGGACCGCCGGCAGCAGCCGGGATACGGGCCTCATCAGCCTTTACACGGCCTCATCAGCCTTTACACGGACCGCCGGCAGCAGCCGGGATACGGGCCTCATCAGCCTTTACACGGACCGCCGGCAGCAGCCGGGATACGGGCCTCATTGGCCTTTACACGAACCGCCGGCAGCAGCCGGGATACGGGCCTCATCAGCCTTTACACGGCCTCATCAGCCTTTACACGGCCTGATTCATCAGCCTTTACACGGACCGCCTGCAGCAGCCGGGATACGGGCCTCATCAGCCTTTACACGGACCGCCGGCAGCAGCCGGGATACGGGCCTCATCAGCCTTTACACGGACCGCCGGCAGCAGCCGGGATACGGGCCTCATTGGCCTTTACACGAACCGCCGGCAGCAGCCGGGATACGGGCCTCATCAGCCTTTACACGGCCTGATTCATCAGCCTTTACACGGACCGCCGGCAGCAGCCGGGATACGGGCCTCATCAGCCTTCCAGCCTAAATGCTCATTTATTTCAGATACATTCGTCACAAACTAACAGTCCAAATTGCAGCTGTGGACAAACTGCTGAAACAGTTCAGCATTTTTTCTTCTTCTGTCCTCATTACAACTTTCCCAGAGTTGAGTTAGAAATAACATTACAAGACTTAATTGCAGATTACAGCCAGTTAAAAAACAATCACAAATTAGTTATAATTTTGCACGGTCATACTCTGAATAACGTTGCTGGTCTGGCTGTGGCTACGCTGTGCAAAGATATATTAAGCATACAAAACGCTTTGAAAGGTAAACCGCGACGCAGCCTTGGTGCATCGGCCTGAGGTAGTGCTGCTATAATAAGGTCGGCGGGGAGGGGGGCGGTCGTCGCGTTTGCGGGGTTGTGTGTGAGTGTGTACATGTATGTTCGTGAGTCGGGAAATGGTGCCTAGTCATAAGCGCTGAAAGTGCTTTTGCACCTTTCCCTCACATCATTCTTTGTTTCTTGCTTTTGTTAAATAAATCAACAATCAACAATCAACAACAGTGCTACGCCGCCCGAGCACGGGCACGGCGTGCCGGCCGCGCAGCCAGCCCAGTCGCGTCCGCCTCCAGGTGGCGGAACCCGCGAAACGGGCACGGAGCGGCGAGCGTAGCCAGCAGCCGCCGGCCCAGCTCGCAGCAGCTGGCTTCAGCCCCAGCTCGTTCCGGCTCGTGTTCGCTGGAGCCGCTGCTGCTCCCGGTTCCTGCGCTGTCTTACAGCTGGCCAGTCAGTGGGTCGCTCTCCGCTGCCTCGCCTCCGGCAACTAAGCCTACCAGTCAGGGTGTGGATTTCCAAAAATCGTTGGGGTGCTCATTTCAAGGGCGGATGTAAGGTGGCATCGTGCCATGTCCCTACACGACTGAAATCAACCGAAAATTGGCATCTTTTCTGATTTTTAAGGAAATCTAAACAACTTTTACAAAGTCGAGTTTGATTTAAACGCAGTTAAATGCACAATCAATTCTTTGTGGTCCTACCACAGCCACTGGTCACAGTGTTTGGCTCAGCACTTGAAAACTCACAGGACGTAATCAAGCCATAGATAACTACGACCCTGCTATCTCATATTTTGTTTTATTATATATCGGTGATTTAATGTCAGGTCAGTTTCGTGACCTTCCCATTATAAGTTAACAAGAAAATATACAAATGTTTCCGTATCAAAGGATACGCATAAGATCAGAATAACTATTTTAAGATTTTGCTATTAGGTATAGCTCATTCCTGATGACCCAAGTACAATTATTGCAATGTTCAGTGACTCCTACAAGATCAAGTGAGGTCATCTGAGGTGACCAGCACTTCTTTGCCAATAACGCTTGATAGCATAAATCGAAGATAAGAGCGTGAGACCGGCACCACTGTGTATGTCTCGTCGAGACGCGTCCGACATTGCGCAGCACGACATACCTGGTTCACCACATGACCTTAAATTACCTGGACCTGAGAGTAAATTTTAAATTTGACTTAGGTAACCTGGTTACCATGGTATGATTCGAATCTCCTTGACGAAACGAGCACGATTATATTAACATGGGCGCCGTGGGACCGTAAGAGTCGGTGCGTCCAAAGCCCCAATCATCATCAGATGACGCAACAATTATTGCCCTATCGTCATCAGGCGGAAATCTACCGCTAGTTGAGTAGACTACTGGTTTCATTTTCCACTCATTTTCTTTCGAAAGTGGTGTGAAGTTAATGTCCCTAGGCCGACAACCATTCTACCGACCAAAGTAATCGCCAATTGACAAAAAGTCGACTCCGACTCCGGGCCGGAGTCGGAGTCGGTAAGATTATAGTGACTCCAACTCCGACTCCGGCCAAACCTGCCGACTCCGACCGACTCCGACTTCGACACCGACTTCGACTCCGCAGCCCTGGTGCTAACCATGCAAAATACCGTTTCCATATATACAAGCAGTCGTCTTTGAATATAAGCTGCCAAATTTGTTTATCATCTTGGTCAACAGACTCATATTGCTGCCAAGAAGTCGTGTCGTCCAAGTGGAAAAATAATTCCTGTGAAGTTGTATTACGGTGCATTCAGAATCGTTCCGACTATTTGAACGCAAACTATTCTCCGCGACAGCTTACCCAAACATCAAGTAAGTTGTCTTTTTCACTGTGGTTACAATGCCTTTCATATTGTTGTTAAGTTATATAAGTAGCAAACTTATTGTTGTTAAGTTCATAAGTAACAAACTTATACATAGCAGTACTGATGGTAGCCATTTAAAAGGCTTTAGCAGCGAAATGGCGTGCTCTTTGTAGATCTGGCAGAACTTGGCACCGCCAAGCAGCTAAGAGCGACTTGGCTGAGGAGCAGCCAACTAAGTTAAACAAAGCACCAACAGAATCTCCGAGGGAAGTTCCAAACTAAGATATATGTCTGGTATTCAGGCAGATATTTATGCTCGATTTATAGCTTGATATCTCCTCAGAACGAGCTAAGCTTGCTAGTGTATTTCCTCCCAAGTTTCGCTGCTGGCAGATTGATGCTGGTAGTTTGCGGCATCCACCTTCACCTGAGCCACGGGGAGTCGGGGTAAGCGGACACGATACCATGGCTAATCCAGGTGATTAGCTCACCGGGGGACTTCACTGCGTTCCCCTCCAGCCGTTGTGCCGCTCGCAAACAACAACCGTAGAAGACGTTGTGACGTGGCTATTGCATCTATTAATACTTCGGGCTTCTGACACATTACTTCGTGTGTTTTGTATGCACTTGTGCCTCGGAAGTTCGACGCTATACGCTCATATTCCGAGAAGAAGAAGAAAAACGCCATATAACGTTCTGAACCGTCTCCATGATATGGTCCGTCGTGTACGGACCCCATTCCGTGTTATGGTCGGCCGGGAACACAAGCTCGTCCATGCGTGGCACCCCTCTGGCGGACTGACCTGTTCCTTGGTGGCATTGAGGAGCAGCTCCTTGAGGTGGGCCGTCAGCGGCACCATCTCGTCAGGGATGTCGTCAAACGGCAGCATCAGGTTGTAGGAGATTTGGTGGCACAGCGAGATCAGCATCGGCGTCACGGCACTCGAGTCGGGCGTCGTGCCTGTCCGACACAAACGGTGCTGATCTGTCCACTGCTGCGGACCGGGTCATATCTGTCAACGGTGCTGATCTGTCACTGCTGTTGACCGGGTCATATCTGTCAACGGTGCTGATGAGTCCACTGAGTGCTGACCGGGTCATATCTGTCAACGGTGCTGATCTGTCACTGAGTGCTGACCGGGTCATATCTGTCAACGGTGTTGATCTGTCACTGAGTGCTGACCGGGTCATATCTGTCAACGGTGCTGATCTGTCACTGAGTGCTGACCTGGTCATATCTGTCAACGGTGCTGATCTGTCACTGAGTGCTGACCGGGTCATATCTGTCAACGGTGCTGATCTGTACACTGCTGCTGACCGGGTCATATCTGTCAACGGTGCTGATTAGTCCACTGCTGCTGACCGGGTCATATCTGTCAAAGGTGCTGATCAGTCCACTGCTGCTGACCGGGTCATATCTGTCAACGGTGCTGATCTGTCACTGAGTGCTGACCAGGTCATATATGTCAACGGTGCTGATCTGTCAATGAGTGCCGACAGGGTCATATCTGTCAACGGTGCTGATATGTTCACGGCTGCTGACCGGGTCATATCTGTCAACGGTACTGATCTGTCACTGAGTGCTGACCGGGTCATATCTGTCAACGGTGCTGATCAGTTCACTGCTGCTGACCGGGTCATATCTGTCAACGGTGCTGATCAGTCCACTGCTGCTGACCGGGTCATATCTGTCAACGGTGCTGACCTGTCCACTGCTGCTGACCGGGTCATATCTGTCAACGGTGCTGATCTGTCCACTGCTGCTGACCGGGTCATATCTGTCAACGGTGCTGATCTGTCACTGAGTGATGACCGGGTCATATCTGTCAACGGTACTGATATGTCACTGAGTACTGACAGGGTCATATCTGTCAGCGGTGATGATATGTCCCCTGCTGCTGACCGGGTCATATATCTGTCAACGGTGCTGATCTGGCACCGAGTGCTGACCGGGTCATATCTGTCAACGGTGCTGATCTGTCACTGCGTGCTGACCGGGTCATATCTGTCAAAGGTGTTGATCTGTCACTGAGTGCTGACAGGGTCATATCTGTCAACGGTGCTGATCTGTCACTGAGTGCTGACCGGGTCAAATCTAACTGTCGTTTGATTGGCCGACGAATTGGACGTCATCAGAAGTCACGGCACCGATATGTCATGGCTCACTGCTGATGACGACGATAAAGCCATCGTTGTTGCTCGCTTGTTATGTCGTTGTTGTTTGGCTCAACAACATGTCAAACATTGAGCCAAACATTGACGGATAATTCAAAGAAACTATCGGCGACACCCAGAATCACAACAAACAACAAACGCCGAACTTTAAAGGCGGCCGCACACTAGGCCATTCGGCCCGCGATATACTGCGACATTCCGCCTCGGAAAATCGCGTCGATACCGCTGAATATCGTCCTTGTTCCGGCGGATTCGGCGCTGTCTGCTCGCGAGATTCCGCCCCGCCGACCTACAGCATGTCGCAACCTGTGCCATGCAATTAGCCTGTCACAAGGTAAATTAATGATGGCCATTTTTCGACGAAGATGTAAGTTTAGAACCACGAAACTTTTCCATAATAAATTTCACAGCGGCAAGAGCATGCTGTGCAAAATGTGCACCTCTGTCTTGCATATATTCGCCACTGTAGCCTGATCGATTTTGTTGTCCGCGGCTCCGCGGCGTTCAGTCGCCGAAAAAAGCTCATTCGAATCAGTTTTTTCCGCCGGTCCGCAGATGGCCGGCCGACGACATTCGTCCGCGATTTTTGACGTTTCGGCTGACGCGAAGGCGGAATGTCGCTAAAGATGCGCGGGAAGTCGTAGCAATATCGCGACCTCCGTGCGCCGAATGGCCTAGTGAGCGGCCGCCTTAACCGGTCGCCTCGGAGACTACCACAGCGAGAGTAAACAAAAAATCGCCGCCCGTCAATTCAGCCACCGTCCGTTTACCACGAAATCATAAATAACAGTCTAAGCTGACAAAACTCGCCAAGTCAATAGATTCGGGGAAAATTCATAATTATATGTCTGTCACGTGTGCCGTAAGTGCCAAAACCACCAGGCTGAATTAAGTTTCACGATCCGATCACGCATTTTTTTTAGAATGTTATACTCAGCGTTGACACGAGTCTGGAGTCCAATGGACATTAACATGGAAAGGTCGCGTGGAATGCCCGAGGTCGAGGCAGCCGACCAGACCACAGTCTGCAAACACGGCCGTACGTCTTGATGCGTCACACAATAAGTAATGGATGGACGTAGCCGAACATGTAAGCTCATATTTAGACAGGCTCCAACTCGACGAAATGCCAGCCGGACGTCTCTAACGCGTCGGAACTGTCGCGTGAGCTCAACCCTATCCTTTCGCATTGATTACGTCACCATCGATGCCATCGACGGTTGCCTCTAATTGCTCGGCGCAGTTCTCTCTATGGGACCGTGAGTACATACCTATGGAATGGGCTGCACTTTCAAACGTCAGCCAGGCGCCATGAGTTAGTGAGGAGCGCCGCAAAGTTACGGATGATGCTGTCAAAGGTCGTTGAGTGCTCTGGTGGTGATCGTGTCACTCCATGGTGATCGTGTCATGAGGCTTGTTTGTTTTCTATCCGATTTATTATAAATACCAGGGCTCCGGAGTCTTAGTCGGAGTCGAAGGCGACTCCGGAGTCCGGAGGATCGGAGTCGGAGTCGGAGTCACCTGAAAACCACTCGACTCCTGACTCCGCAGCCCTGATACATACAAAAGGCTTGCCGTCCGTAAGTATTAGTAAAGGTAGGCGAGTTACGTGAGTCAATTGTATTTACAATGCGATTATGCGACGACGATATGAACACACTCGAGAGAGTTTCGCAATACACAGTTATATGTGCATCAGTGTTCGTTGGTCAGAGCATTCGGAACCAGCATTCGGAAATGAGTGGTTCTCATTAGTAGCTCTCGGTTATAGCTCTCATTAGTAGCTCGGGGTTCACGTGATATAGCAATTATACAGCCGCACCCGCGTCGTTCCCGTCTCGGAAACTGATTCATTTTCAACACAATTTGAAAGTCAATGCCTAGAATCTCATTGAATTGAAAAGACCTCCCGGTTTGTAAATTATCCGACAATCGATGACGCGTCTACTGATAGCATACTTTGCATGGGTTCTAATACGGGCACGTGACTTCCGCCTACCCCCAAGTCAGTCACGGCGGATACAGAGGGACTTTAGAAAACCGTGATGAACTGCGATGTAAACAGATACAGGCCGCGGTGTGTTAACTGAGATGGCTAGGATAGTGTCCGCGGCAAATGAGATGGCTAGGTAAGTGAGAAATGATGCTGGTCACTCACCGAGGAAACGCATGATGAGCAGCGGTTTGCTGGGCGCCAGCCACTCGAAGCTGAGGGAGGCAGACTTGGCGAGGAGTGAGGTCTTGCCGCAGCCTCCCTCGCCGTGCAGCACGAGCGGCTTGCTGGTCGGCCCCGTGATGTACGCCTTCACCTTCTGCAGGTCCTTCGCGCGGCCGTAGAACACCTGGGAGAGAATAGGATAACAGGGCGAGGACTGAGCGTGAACAGCTTCCTCAGGTTCTAGTCTTTCAAATAAGTAAGGATATGGGACAGAGTGATGTAAGCGTACTACCATTTCTGGTTCCCCTGCTCTGCCAGTTCCTGTCCACCCACCCTGATATTTCCGATTCGCCCACCCTAACACTTTTGGTCCACACACCCTAACATTTTTGGGCCACCCACTCTACCATTTCCGGTCCAATCAACCAGAAATTTGCTTGGGGAAATGTCACGGAAGTCTGGGAAAGTTCGACAAATCGAAGATTGCCTCAAGGGGATTGGAGCCGGAGGACGGTGGAGAGCGATTAGGGAAACTTGGGAGAAACTTCGTATCGCTATGTAGATATATTCACCATAAGCAGCTTGGGGAAAGCTCGGGATTCCCGCTCGAGTACCTTTTCACCGTGGGGACCGATCCCAGAGAATATCCCGACAAAAGTGTCTCAATCCCGGAGCCAACCACAATATATTCCCAGCTTTAATTTTGGCCCGGGAAATGTCGGAATTCCCCGATCAGGATCGGAGCGTCGACTACTGGCTGGCCACACACCCTGACGGAGTTGTTGCAGGCGTGCATGTGCTGCAGGAGCTCAGTGATGATCTGGCCCTGGGCGCTCGAGTCCTCCTTCCGCATGGCCCTGTCGACCAGCTTCACCATGTTCTTGTAGAAGTGTGTGATGAAGTGCTGCAGGTACTCCTGGTGGGTGTCCAGATCGAGTCCCTCTCGGCCAGTCCACTCCACGGTGTACCTGCCATCGTGAGAAACAGGTCAAGGTCAACCGCCGTGTCTGGGGGGTGTAACCGCCGTTTCTGGGGGTGGGGGTTACTCACGTACGACACAACTCCAAAAAAAACGAAGGATTCGTGGCAATTCGTTCATCCCATGACCAGGCTGAAGAGTAAAGAAGGATGCCCATGGGTGGAGAATTGAGGGTTTGGGGGTGCACGAGCACTCTTGAGCCCATGCACCCCCTCACTGCCAAAAGCACCCCCTCAGATTCAAAAGCACCCTCTAACTAGCAGATCACTCCAAACACTTAAAAACTCATTCTGAGCGCTGCTGCACAACTTTGCGCATGTTTGATTACCTCTATAAATACATCACCTGTCACAGTCCTGGCTTTCTGAGCTTTCAGGATATACCTAGGTACCTTCACCGAGATAAACTGGGGTGACGTTCAATGCACTCTGGAAACGCTGCGTTTGATGTGGATGCTTGCATACGCTTGCATTATAAACTATGCTAATGTTACTTAATATCCTTAGAATATGCAGTGTTTGAGGGGCGTATTTTAACCCGCCATTGGCTGGGGGGGGGGGGGGGGGGAGCGTTTTTCGCCCCCCCCCCCCCCCCCCAATGACCCCCATGACGAACTTTGGCAATAGCTCACCAACTAATAACGCTATTGACGTGAAACTTCAGGTACCTTCTTATACATCAATTATACATCTTCTGTGCAAAAATGAATAAGTTTCGTCGAAATTTGTTCGAAATATAGCGAATTTAGTGACGTCACTACACACGAGTTTGACACAAAAATCAGCTAAACTTTAGCAGGCCTTACAAATGCCATCATATTTGAAGCGAAATGCAATCGAAAAACGCCAAACGATAGCAAATGACAGGGGCTACAAAATGGCAGTCTCCATTTTTTTTACCCCCCATTTTTTTTAAATGCTCTCAAAATCAACATTTTCAAATATTTTCAAAAACCGGAAGATATGTTGAAGAACCACATGTGGACAATACACAAACCAAATTTAAAAGCAATATCTTTATTTTTGACTGACTTATCGCTCCCTAATCATGAGTCACTCATGACGAATCTTGATTTTTTTAAAAATTTTAGTGACCAGATACAAAACAAATAAATGCCAGCACTGTATTTCTGAGACAAAACTGCTCTAGACACATGCCTTTTCTATTTTTATTTATCATTTTCAAGTTTTGACCTTATGTGACCTGACCTTGACGTTTCATGGTGTCAAGTTGTGAAAATGAATGCCACTATCGAATTATACGTGTAAAATAACCCATACAACATGTGTCGCATGGCTTTCGTAGACTTGTGACCTTTTGTGACCTGACCTTGACCTTTGCTTACAATTTAACTTTTGCTTAAGCGGGATATGTATTATACCTTTGAGAGCCCTTTGTGCGATAATAGTCTCAATCTAAGGCTTTGGATGGAAAGCATGGCCCAAAAACTCAAATATCTCAATTTTTACTTTTGACCTGACCGTGACCTGACATGTGACCTTATTGGGAAAAATGTCGTGTATGCTTTGGATGCTTCTCATTGAGAGCTTTCGATTGCTGGCTTGCGCGTCTCGCTGCGGTTATTGGTTCGGAAGATAACCAGGGGGGCGAAAAACGCCCCCCCCCCCAGCCAATGCACTATGGTTCAGATGGGCTCCAAAAGCGGTCATGGAGCGAAAATCCAAGTAGGTCCTACACGACTCAATTTATGCCTAACACAATCTAAATTGTTAAAGGAATCCAATGGTGACCACTTTTTTCCTGCCAGACAACGATTTCGAAGTAAAAAAAACAACAACCCTAAACACATGCTATGTCCAGGATCTAGTAGAGGCAGACAAGAAGGTGTACTGAAACCGGGGCTTAAAGGGAATAGTTCACCTTTAACATGGGGTTTTGGACTGAGATAGCAGATTTGTAGAGCAGATCTAAAAATGGTTTGTGGTGAAAGAATTACCTCTCTACGTTAAGAAATTTCGACACAGGACTAGTGGGCCCGATTTCAATCCCGCTGTACCGGGCCATGATCGGGGAATGAACGGTCGCCGCCGCGCCGCCGGAGGCAGGTACACTCTCTGGCACGTAGTCTCTGGTCACGACGCCTCGTTTTAATATCCGCTCAGCCGCCCGGGCGGCGCGGCGGCCCCTTGTCAGAGACTGTACTTGGCGTCAGGCGGAGCGGGGCGGGGCCATAACGCCAGCTGCTATCGTACGATTTCTCGTGAAATAGAAAGAGAAACTTACTTCTTTCTCCACATATATCCATCAGTTGTCCAAACCAAAGTCATATTCATAGTTTTGAGCTCAAGATGCACCTAATGGTTGAACTTCAAGACAACTTTCAAGGTGACCTATTCCCTTTAAACGGGACCTCTGTGTCAAACTAGTTGATTGCATGGTAATCGGTAGTGGAACAAATTAAAAGTGCGTTCTTTTGGCTTACCAAAAATGTATTCACAGTGGGCATCTGGGATTATATCTGGCACTTTCACGGATATAACAAGTTGGATTGCATTATTGCTAGTAAAAACATATACGAGTAATAACCATAATCATACAAAATGACCCCACCAGGTCCCGCCAGAATTGTTGTACGCACAAATAGTTTAAAGTGTACTCTTTCAGATTATGCAGAGATCACCTGCGCGTTTTTGCGGCAATTAAAAAATATATGATTATTTCAAAGTAGCCTCGCGATCAGCAGGGAGAAAACTTCATCAATGAAGGGATTTCTTTATGTATTTCTCTCGAAAACTGCGCAACATATCGACAAGCGGACACACCGTTAGATAGCTCGAGACAAGCTCTATCGAAAGTACGCAGGTAATTTTTAGGTCAGGTAAATATTGAGGTCACCAGAGGTCACCGAAGGTCAAATTTCAGCCATACATGGGCATGGGTGGAGAATCGTTTCAAAAGTTGGTTTGGTCGGCGCACTGGCGGATCCAACCTCTCTCCGTGTGGGGCGGGGGGGGGGGGGGGAGGCGCATCTTTTTGTGGCAAAAAGGTACCATCATTTCTTTCTCTCCGCGGATTTGGGCCGGTCACCTTCCTTTGGTATTCGAACTTAAGAAATTCACTTCAAATTCACAAACATTTATTTTGTGAATTTTTTTCCCGAAAAAAATCATTTATTTTAATTTGGGGGAAGGGGGGGGGGGGGGAACACAACATTTCGAAAATCGCAGATTACCATTTTTAAGAAAAAAATGGCATTCGCTTTCTTTTGACGTTTTTTGTTTTTCAATTTGCTTTAAAACTATTGTCTACGATTGTTCAAACATTTAAGGTTTGCCACCAAAAATGGCATGGCATGACGTAATTATAACGTCATTATCTCCCAAAATACTGCATAAATTTCATTAGAATTTGGTGCGAAGACAATTGATGCAACATAAGGTGCTGACAGTTTGACGTTGATATCTAGCATAGTTTGCATGTTATTGAGAAAATCCGGGAGGGAGGGCAGATTCTGCCTGCCTCCCCCAGCGGGGTGCGGGTTAAATGTCTTCCGGTAAGTGTGTTAAGGGTTAAGTGAATTTGTGCTTGAATTGCATCTGGTGCGCTGTTTTGTCTATCATTGCAAGAAATGGATACATACAAACTTCCAATTCAATCACTCGAGAAAAAAACTTCCGTTTTCATGAAATTTTCTCCTAAGATCATTGATTTTCACGTTCAGTGCAGGGAACGCGCGGGGGGGGGGGGGTTACTGGTATTGAATGCCCCTTCCAGATTCTTGTGGGGGGCATTTTCCCGATGCCTCCCCCTGGATCCACCAGCAGGGCTAATCAAAACCTTCATCCTGGCAACGGCGTCGGCGACCAGCCGTTGACCCAGGATTCCAAAAGTGGCGACCAGAACCAAACTAGAAAAGATCAGATCAAAAAATATTTGAACTCAATTATAGTCCCACAAGTCGGATTCGAACAATGTTGATAAAGTGGCAGCTCTAGTACCTATGCCACTGTATGGGATACTTTTTTGTATTTAACTGCATGATTTTTCCAGTGTAAAACGGGTTTCTCCTGCTACTACGGACGAACGGTCCAATGCTCACAAAAACAACCGTCTACTACGAACCCTTTTCTACTACGGGCGGCCGTTGGCATAGGACGGCGCTTTTCTGGCGACCACAGTGTTAAAACAATGGCATACCAGGGGCGCGAAAACGCCAACGAGACGGCGACCGGTGGTCGCCGTGGTCGTTGCCCGAACGTAGTAGCAGTTGTATATTTTGAACTACATATGGCAGCTGGCAGGCAGCTGCCATGGCGTCTGCGCCAGCTCGGTTGGCGGTTGGCCCCATTATTTGTGATGTGTGGGGTCGACGGTTTTGAAAGCCAGTGTCGTTTTTTTAACTTGATTTGGTTACCTACTGTCCTACTGTGGTATATGGGCACAATCTGAATATGAGAGGCCCGGCCCGGCCCGGCCCGGCCCGACCCGTGGCGACACTTTTGAGAAGCTTATATTTCTGCAACCACACGTCCGATTGACAAGCGGAGTTCTTTGCTTAGCAGCCCCATCCAACCTACCCTGTTTGAGACCAGTGCTCACTCATGTGGGTGACTACCACTGCGCGTGGCACGTGCCGCGTGAGGGGTGTTGAAAAGTGTTTTATCGCAAAAACTCTTCAACGGCTGAGCCGATTGTGTTCAAATTTGGTGTGTGGTTAGGGACCCCTCAGCTGCCGCCTTCCCACAAGTCAGGGGTGGAGTGCCTCTGCACGTGCGCACGTGCATACCTTTTTTGTATCTCATAAATTACTTGCCCTATCGAGTTGAAATTCACCATACATTTCGTTCGAGCTCGCTCGTTCATCGCCAACTACGGCGCCTTGCTGGTTTTATTAAATTTGAAGAGGAGGTGATTTCGGTAGCAAAGCAGTAGCCTAGGTACCTGCAGTTGCCTGGTAGTGATATGTAGTGATGGAGTGCAGTGAAGCAGCAGATCAATAACAGCAGAATGACAATGAGGTGAGTAAGAAGAAAGGAATAAGACGCAACTGTTTGTGGACATCAAAGATGTTCCTGGTCGGGTACTGAACAAAGCATCTACAAGCACACACAAAACAAGCACAAGGGACTTCAGCCCATCAAGTTATTCCCGGAGAGCCAATTCGCTTCTGGAGGACGGTGGGCCAACTGGATAGCACAGAAAGGTAAGTCAACAGCCGCCCCCTTCGCGTCGCTCCTCAGTTTTCTAGTGTTTTCGGGCGCATTTAAGTTTCGGCCACCTGCAATATTTGCCTGGTATTCGCATGAAGTGTTTTCGGACCGACCGAAGTACAAAAGCGCCAGATATGTCGCGTTTCCAATAGTGGAGGGAAAACACCGATCATGAACTCCGAATGAAGTATAATGTACTTGCTTTTGATTTATTTTCAAAACTTACAACTTCGAAGTAAGGGATAATGTTATTTCATTCTTAAATGTATATTTTTTATACCATAACGGTAGCCTAATAAATTGTTGCTAAGCAATTAAAAGGTCTTTATTCCCCTTTAAACGTAACCTGGGTAAATGGGTGAATCAAAACAAATCAATTCCTGTAATGTACCTAATTGGGACAGAATCTGCGCATTGGGTATCAAGCTACGTTTAAGTCATGTTTAGAAAGACTTAAATCATAAATTATATAAGAATATTAGTCCAAATCAACAGACTTACCCAAACACAGCCTTGCAAATGTTAGCGACTTCACCTACAACGGGTGCTAATCCTGCGCCAGCGAGACAAAATACTGATGCATGTGCCACATGGATAGACAGTGCGTCAGCCGGCCAGGGACGGCTTAGTTTTGTCTCACAGCGGACCTGGTTGGTAGTGTACTCGCTCTCGCCATTGTGGTATCTGTGGGAGCTCCGCGCGTCAGCCGCGCCGCCATGGGTCCATGGAGCTGTGTATGAGATCAGACCGTGCCCTTTTGGACGATGTTATCTTTCCCTCTTTCGAAACTCAAAATACAGTAAGATCCTTGCATCGACTTGTAGTGTTATTGTTTTCTGACGGACGTTGTGCAGGGAAATTATTACCCCCAGATATAGCATAACATCCATTTCGATATTAGGTATTCTATGCACCTTTGCTATTGACGTTTGTATCGCTTATTGCGCCACTTGCTCCCTATGATTGCACGGTGCCGCTGCGGAAATATCCACATTATTATTTATTTATCTGCATTTTTCTATGACGCATGTATGGTATCAAATTGATCGTGCTTCAATTAAAAGTGAAATAACAAACTTTTCTTCTTCGAAAAATATATTTTGGGAAATAAAAAATATATACTTACATATGGTGACGAACAGCATGATCCATCACTATCTATGGTGTGAATGTTGAGTTGTTGGATTTGTAAACAAGTCATAGGACCAGAAATGAAGTAAGTGCGCCAAGAAGCGTGACAACGTCCCCGATTGGCCAATGAAACAAATCGCATACACTAAATACGTCGCCGTCCGGGGCCAAGTTAATCCGCCGAATGCCTTTCTGAAACGTTTATTGATTGATTATGTATAAACGGTTCAGATAAATGTTTTCATGTGCGCATTGTAATGTATTAAATACCTGTTTGTTGAAAATTGATGGGAAAAACATATAATTTATTTTCAACAATAAAAAAGTCGAGAACACTAAATAGGTCGCCGTCCGGGGCAAAGCTAAAGTGCCGATTTCAATGCACTTTTTGCAAATGCTTGTTGATTGTTGATAGAGGTTTGGTACAAATTCGCAAAAGATAAAATGCATGCAACATGTTGTATGCCTTCATGATACATAACAATGCGTAGGCAGGCTAATTTCGCTCGGACAGTGAATTCGTTACCAAGTACTTGTGAGTACCGATCGTTATAAGCGTGGAACGCTTTTCAACTTTAACTTGAAATATCTTTCAGTAGGAATGTTTATATGCAAAATGTGATCAATTTACAATAATTTTGGTCTGTCTGTCGATTTCAAGTGATAACTCCATTTTTGTAGGAAAATGTGAATATTTCCCTTTAACTCTATTTGTAACAGGGGGGGGGGGCGGATTCCGCCCCCCCCCCCCCATGTTTTTCGCAGATATCTCCCGAACTGCTGGGAGCATTCCAATGAAATTTTGGGACTTTTCATAGAATTGAATACCGCATTTGGAGTCAAAATTTTGAGTTCTTAACCTGAACAGAGGCGGTTCCAGGGCACAGTTTTGGGTGGGTTTGGAGGCGATTTTTTGGCAATAATACGGAAATGCGATCTTCGCGGTTTCTTCCTAACTGCCTCAAGTATGAAGGAGTTTCATCGGTTTACGGTGATTGCAACAAGTGCAAATTAATTGATGTTAATGAAATATCATAAAAATTGCATGGCAGAGGCGGTTTCAGGGGCTTGAAAAAGGGAGGGGGGGGGGGGGGGGGGGGGGGGGGTTCCAGGAAGTATTCAATGCTTGGCGGGAATCCAATAGAGCGCTGTAAGGGGCATTTATAGCTATCAAGATGTAAAAGATAGCTTCTGCTTCCATTATTTGCATAATTTATTACATATAAAGTTTCAGGGGCGTGTTCAGGCACATGAAAAGGGGGTGACTGGCATGGTGATGACGATATGCCAGCGATAACGGCGCAATAGACGTTTAGCTTATAATGATATATGCACATATGAGGCCAGAAAAGGGAATAAAGTCATTTTTTGCAGAGGCGCGCTCAGGAATGGAAGAAAGGGGGTCATATTATTGCAAGGAAACTAAGAGGCATGGACGTACAATGACATAAAATACTGCAGTTTTCGGATGAAACACGCACCACAGGCTACTCTACGAACGATTATAAGATAATAGGCGAGTCCAGGTAGGGTAAAATGGGGGGTAAACAATGTTAATTGAAGTTGTAAGTGAAATAGTCACTGTTGACTAGTTAGTATCATAATAGCGGATACTATACTTATCAAAAGGTCTTGCGCGGCCCCAGTTTGGATCCTGGATACGCCTATGATGAAGTACAACATGCAAAAAGGAACTATCTACGATCAGTAACATATTTATAGTGCTGAGTAGCAACTTCTCTGCGGTTAATATTTTTCCCAATTTTACCTCCCTTTTTCACTAACCTGGTACCGCCTATGGCAAAAAATATGATTTATAACTGTTTTGCCTAATGTCACAATCACATACGATTTCATTTATTAAAAAAAACATCAAAAATTGTTTTATTACGCATTTACTTTACCCCCATATTGAGTGACCTGCACACGCCTATGATTTTTGCATTTTCAAACGTCACCGTCATATATCAATTTCCAATTCAATCTCTATCGAAACCTATTAGTTGTGTTAAAATCGGTCGATAAACATGAAAGCTATGTTGGATCAAAAATACCACTAAAATTTGTAGTTTTTCCCCCCTGTTGCCCCCCTATCCCAGATGTATATTTTTTATTATTATTGAGAAATGTAGATCGTGTTGAGGGGAACCAAACACCGTTTCATTTTTGAAAATCGGACGGGTAGATCTCGAGATCTCCGGGGGCGGAATCCGACCCCCCCCCCCCCCCTGTTACAAATAGGGGTAGCCAGGAGCCTGTTACAAATAGGGTTAAGCGGACGTAAACGGCGGTCCCTAAACCATCCCACTCCCTCCCCTCTACCCCCTCACTTCAACTTAAGCCGGACCACCGCAGGTGGAAAAGCACCCCCTGACATTTTGACAATTCTCCACCTATGAGGATGCCGAATTGTCAGAGGATTTGCTTTACTGAATACTAAACTGGTGCTGCACAAAGTGTTCTTTTACATATTGTCCCAGTTCAATATTTATATCTATAAAATAATTTTGGAATGAATTTAACCATCAGTGTAGGCAGATGCTGACCTAGGGTGAACACAGAAATAAACCTAGCTAAAATATGATATCATTCAACTTGTTTTTTTTCCACACACATTAAGGGACGTAGCCAAGGGATATCTCGAGATCCCTACTGCGGCCATGCCCCCCCCCCCCCGAGCAAACCAGCTTATACCAGATCAAATGCGATTCTGCTAACAACCCTCCCCCCCCCCCCCGGTAAAAAACTGGAGCGAAATTTGATCCGCCACTGACGTACCCCGCCCCCTGATACAAATTCTGGCTACGTGCCTGCACACATTGCTGGTGCAAATGCGCTGGTAGTGAACGTGGTGTACCAATTTACAACACACTGATGTGGTTGTTTTGTATAGGATTATGCTTTCAGTATTAATTTATAATCGAGTTGAAACCATTTGATTTGAGTACTCCAGTCCTCTGTAAGTTTGAAGACCACTGATCGCTGGAGGCTAATTGACCACTGATCCGGCTATCGATTACCTAATGTTTCACCTTCAACGTGGAGCTGAGAAAGCCTTGTAGATGAGGTTTGAAACCCTTGTTCGCCTATAAACTTTCAGCGTGAAAATACCGGCATTTTCTAGACAAGAGTCCAGATATTACAGGGATTAGTTTGTATATGTGAGATGGTTCTGCTTGTCATAATGGTGAGTTAAATATACACTGGAGTGATCAATAACATGGCAATATTTTGTTATGTAAACAATGG
>JAXIVJ010005527.1:2500-70000 GCA_036785665.1 Chirona hameri
ACGCAAACACGCACGCACGCAGCATGCACGCACGCACGCACGCCCGCACGCCCGCACGAGCACGCGCACACGCACACACGCACACACGCACAACACGCACAGACGCACACACGCACACACGCACACACGCACACACGCCCACACGCCCACACGCCACACGCGCACACACGCACACACGCACACACGCACACACGCACACACGCACACACGCACACACGCACACACGCACACACGCACACACGCCACCACCCACACACGCACACACGCACACACGCACACACGCACACAACGCCCACACGCACACAGCCCACACGCCCACACGCCCACACGCCACACGCCACACGCCCACACGCCCACACGCCACGCGCACGCGCACGCGCACACACACAAACACGCACACACGCACACACGCACACACGCACACCACGCACACACGCCCACACGCCCACACGCACACGCCCACACGCCCACACGCCCAACCGCCACCACGCCCCACACGCACACACACACACACACACGCCCACACGCCCACACGCCCACACGCCCACACGCCACACGCGCACGCGCACGCGCACGTGCACGCGCACACACGCAAACACGCACGCACGCACGCACGCACGCACGCACGCACGCCCGCACGCCCGCACGCCCGCACGCCCGCACGCGCACGCGCACACACAAACACGCACACACGCACACACGCACGCACGCACGCACGCACACAACGCACACACGCCACACACGCACACACGCCCACACGCCCCACACGCCCACACGCACACACGCCCCCACACACGCCCACCACGCCACACGCGCACACACGCACACACGCACACACGCACACACGCACACACGCACACACGGCACACACGCACACACGCACACACGCCCACACGCCCACACGCCCACACGCACACACGCACGCACGCACGCACGCACGCACGCACGCACGCACGCACGCACGCACGCACGCACGCACGCACGCACGCACGCACGCACGCACACACATACACAGACACAGACACAGACACAGACACAGACACAGACACAGACACAGACACAGACACAGACACAGACACAGACACAGACACAGACACAGACACAGACACAGACACAGACACAGACACAGACACAGACACAGAACAGACACAGACACAGACACAGACACAGACACAGACACAGACACAGACACAGACACAGACACAGACACAGACACAGACACAGACACAGACACAGACACAGACACAGACAGACACAGACACAGACACAGACACAGACACAGACACAGACACAGACACAGACACAGACACAGACACAGACACAGACACAGACACAGACACAGACAGACACAGACACAGACACAGCACACACACACACACACACACACACACACACACACACACACACACACACACACACACACACACACACACACACACACACGCTCTCCCACTTTCCGAGCGACGCCTGGTGGAAATCTTCGAACTCTGAAAAACATGTAAACATGTTTCTCATCTTTCTACGATTTTGAACTAACCGTTTTCACGAAGGATTATTGCGCTGAAAAGTTTCTGAAAGATTCTGAAAGTTTGATAAAAACTACACAACTTTTACATGCGATTTTGGCTAGAAATGTCCCTCATAATTTTGTAATATGTGGGTAAGAATAAAATATGTTGACAAAATTGCAGTTTGGTGGTAATAAGCAAGATAGTATTGATAGAATATTCCTGAAACTTCCTGAATCTTCCTGAAACTTTTTTTGGATGATTCTATCAATACTTATCTTGCTTATTACCACCAACTGCAATTTTGTCAACATATTTTATTCTTACCAACATATTACAAAATTATGAGGGACATTTCTAGCCAAAAAAAAGCATGTAAAAGTTGTGTAGTTTTTCAAAACTTTCAGAATCTTTCAGAGACTTTTCAGCGCAATAATCATTCGTTTAAAACGGCTACTATATCATCTATAAACATAAATACACTGTTCCGTCAGTTTTACCTGGCCAATGGTGAGTTCCGTTAATTTTGGCTAATATAGGTATGCAGAAACATCTTGAGAGAATCTGGAATTGGCATGGCTATATGCTCTGTGGTTTACTCAACATCGCGAGATATCGGCAGATGGGACAATAGCTGCACAGTAACTTCTGGTTAGATATTACACAGTTTAATCAAACTAGACTATAACTTATGATCATAACTACCGCCCTTATTAAAGAAATACATAATGGTTAGCCCCCTCATATCCCCAGCGATCTGTTATTTGTTACCCGTTCGACCATTGTCATGTATACATTCTCGAATATAAAATGAAATATGATATCGATTTGTATCAAACAAAACTCTCGATAAAATATAGTCAGGCAAACATACCCATCCCCCAATGATAACACATATCTTACTGGGAGCAATTGTTGCCCACCCCATCGAGATATTTTGCAATATCTCGTAAACCTTGCTAGTATCGTAACAAAAGTTGCACTACCTTTTTTCACATTAATTCCACGCATGTGACCAACGAACACAAATGAGGTTATAATAACTTATCCGGAAATGACGTCGGAGTGAGGTCAGGTTAGGTTTTTGTCGAAAAATAAGGGCTTACGAAAAGCGTTGTCAAAAGCAAAGTTTTGAAGATATATCCAATGGAAAGATGTCGAATAACTTACAGTAGATCCAACTATCGAACTGCTATATAATGTTTAATTTCTTGAAAATTAAACACTTCGAAAAAATAGAAAGAGAAAAAATATATTGTCATATTTTAAAAGAATCAAGTAGTCGAGAGAAAAAAACATTGAACCCAACAATGAAACAAACAAACACGAAAAACATATATGCGACGCATATGATGAGCATATGTATACAATTTGAACTCGACATGCTCAAAATTAACCGACTGGGTGTCATTCAAAGACAAAAATCCACAAATTTACACGGCATTTTCATGAGTCATTCAGTTTTTTCCTTGCACTTCAATTTGTGTGAAGCAAGCAATGTGCAAAGGTTATTTTTCGCATTTGAGATTAAAAAAAGACGTATCGCAACGCCAAAATGACAGCAATCGGTAGTTTGACCTTATGACCTCTGACGACCTTGACCTGACCCAAGGCCATCACAAGCTTAGAATGGTACTAAGACGTGTCAGAGGCAAGAATCATACCGTTTTATTGAGAGCCGATGCGTTTAATATCCTTTTTTTGCGTAACAATTGCATCCATGGAGACCTGCATGACACGGTCAAGCAATTTGTGTTTGACCTGATATGTGACGTTACCAGTGACTAAGAGTTCAACAATAATGGGTTTCTGTCGACAATTTTCCAGGGATATCGAATGTCATTTGACAAATCTACATTTCGTCCAATATTTCAGGAGCACGAGGGGAGAGGGGCAAAATAGGCCCGCAGTGAGTCGCGTAATGGAAAATGCCCCAGTTTGCTGCAGGGCTAAAATGGGCCCGATAAATTTGTTCTGAACTAAGCTAACACTGGTGAGAATCGGAACATTTCCAAACGTGTGCTTAATCTTTATAGAGTGTCTGAAAATAGACAAGTGTATCCTGCTTGCCTTGTGACCGAACGTCTCCAGGCTCTTCCAGATCCCAGGCAAAACGACACAACCAAGTAAGCTTGTCTCAAACTCAGGGCTCCCCCTCGGGCCAAGCGTCACCCCCCCCCCCAAAAAAAAAAAATGTCGAAAAATAATATCTCCCCGGATTTAGGCCACAATATTATGCAAGTAAAACGCCTTTTTGGGCGATGACCGAGCGGGCGCGCTCTGGTAAAGCTAAAACAGGTTTGAAATATAAAACGGTACGGGAGCGTACGTGCGCATTGACTGTGTCTCAATAATGAGTAACACCTTCAATAGTTTTACCGTGGTTATACCCTAGTACGCATAGTTTTAGGAACGTTCAGCTGAATGGAGATGTACAAAGTAAATGGCGCTTCCCTGGGACAAACTACATAAAAACAATAACATGTATTAAAGTGAAATATTCACCATTTGATTTATTTATCTGCATTTTCTGTGACACATGTATGATTTCAAATTGATCGTTCCTCAATTTAAAAGTGAAATAACAACATTTTCTATTTCAAAAACTAAATTATGGGAAATGAAAAAATATGTACTAATATATGGTGACGAACAGTATAATCCATCATTATCTCTGGTTTGAATGCTATTTGTAAACAAGTCATAGGGCCAGCAATGAAGTAAGTGCTCCAAGAAGCGTGACAACGTCCCTGATTGGTCAATGAAACAAATAGCATGCACTAAATACGTCGCCGTCCTTGGCCAAGTAAATCCTCGGAATACATCACGGTTTTCTGAAACGTTTATTGATTGATTATGGATACACGGTTTAGACTTTTAGACTTTATATAAATATTTCATGTGTGCATTGTAATATATTAAATACCTGTTTGTTGAAAATTGATGGGAAAACATACTTTTTTTTAATAAGTCATGAACACTAAATAGTTCGCCGTCCGGGGCCAAGTTAAACTGCCGATTTCAATGCACTTTTTCAAATGCTTGTTGATTGTTCATAGAATTTGGTACATATTCACAAAAGATACATAGAGTGCATGACACATTATATGCCTTCATGATAACTAACAATGCGTAGGCAGGCTAATTTTCGCTCGGTTCGATATGTTATTAAAATATTGGAATTGTAAAAAAAATGTAATTACAAAATTGTAATTACAAAATTGTAATTACAAAATTGTAATTACAAAATTGTAATAACAAAATTGTTAGAGCATAATCGAACCTGACCTAAGCTGTACATCAATTACGGCCACAGGGACCCCCGTTTAGAACGCTCTGCTCGCATTCGCTCGCTGCGCTGCGAACTGCCGATGGGGGGGGGGGGGGGGGTGGTGGTGTTGCCACCCCGGACCCCCAGACCATCTCGTAGATAAAACCTAACCCTACGGCGTAAATAAGCTGTCCGATGTATGTACGCGGCCCCGCCCCTTGCAATTGTCAAAAATACGGAGAAAAAAACGTTCCAACAACACGTACGAATACCGAAGAAAAAAAACGTTCCAACGAGAGAAGAAGAAAACGTTCCAACGGATCCACGTACGAACGCTTCCAAGTGCGGCCCCACCGGCTCTGCCCCTTCCATTGTCAAAATTTACGGAGAAAAGCCGTTCCAACAATACTTACGAAGGCTGACAAAAACAAAACGTTCCAACGGAACTATTCCAACGGATCCAAATCTTGTATTTTTCACAAAGCGCTTGTAACATATTTTATGGTTCATCCTGGCTTTGAAATAGGGATGCGTGAAACGTCACAGAAAATTTGAAGTGGAACATCAACAAGTGTTTCGTAAACTGGATAGAATCGGATGAAACTTTAACTTCGCATAGATATAAACAACCGTTTTGTCTAACAAAAGGAAATGTTTTCTTGCCTTGCTGATTATTAAATAATATATCTTAATATAAAGATCCGCCAGGGTTTCAATCGACCTTGCTTCTACCTCACGATTTGCAAGTCTGCTAAATTATGGTCTGTTGAAGTATACGCTTTTGTGTATCCAAGATAGACGTTTGGGATATTGCTTCATCCAAATTAGCATGTATTTTATTGAACGGATACTATTTCCTATAAAATACATGCAAGATGAGGCCATGAAACACAGGCGGCCAGAGCGTCCCTCAGACGGCCAAAGAGTCCGCTCAGGTGGCCAGAGCGCCCCCTCTCAAGCGGCCAGAGCGCCCCCTCTCAGGTGGCCAGAGTACCACCTCTCCGGCGGCCAGAGCACCCCTCTCAGGCAGCCAGAGAGCCTCCTCTCCGGCGGACAGAGCGCTCCCTTTCAAGCAGCCAGAGCGCCCCCTCTTAGGCGGCCAGAGCGCCCCCTCTCAGGTGACCAGAGCGCTCCCTTTCAGGCTGCCAGAGCGCCCTTACTCAGGCGGCCAGAGCGCCCCCTCTCAGGCCAGCTGCCCCTGCCAAACACAAAGCGCCCCTCAGCTGAGTTTGTGGGGGATGCAACTGCCTCCCCCCCCCCCCCCCTCCTCCCTGCCCCCCCCCCCCCCCCTTCTTCCGCCGCCGCTGAGACCAATGACATGTCTACCGATTCGTCATGCTCTGCACGTCAAGGTCTCATAGAATGCAAAGCCATTAGATGGTTTGGTTGGTTGCACGGCTGCATCAAAGCCAAGCGCTCCCGGTGTCGGCACTAAGGCGCACTCCCGCCCGCGCCTCACGCGCAGAATCACCCTTCGCGACACGCGAGCTGTTGAAAAACTGCCCTGTATAAAAACTGTAATAGCTCTGTCCACTAGCCTAGCTATCCAAGGAGATCGTGACAAATTTCCAGCCACCTCCGATCGTTACAAATGGTACTTTTGGACAATTGTATGCACCATATTTGCCTAACGTAGCCTCTGACCGGGACTGGGCGCCGGCCCGGCTGGTCTGTATTTTCGCCATACCATACGCGATAGCCCTGGCCAAACGAAAGGGCCACGATTTCAGACAAAATGTCGATTTAAAAAAGGCGCTCGATGGATTTTTGACAAATTTACATCATCATATCGTCATCATCAACATGCTTATAGTCCTATAACATATTCATATGGTACACATACAGTGGACTTGGCGCAAAAGCTTGGGAGCTTAACTCTAGGCGCCAACTCTAACACATATTATCAGATGCAAAATAACTCAACCGCCGCCGTATCACCGGTCATCGCGCGCAGCAGATCATACACCGCGCGCCCTATCGCGCCACATCGCTGAGTTCCGCGTGAGCTCAGCTTTCGAGTGGTATTGGTGCATCTCCCGTAGTTTGACCCCTCCGAACCCTTCATACGAGCCGTACCAGTGACTCTCAAACTTGACTACCCCACCTCAGTCGGGACGGGTAGCGCCACCACCGCGTCGTAGTGGATAGTTACTTTCAAGAGAGACTGTACGTACGTGGTATGCTGCTTTGCCTTCCTAGCGGCCGCAGCGGTCGGCCGGCTGATAGACCGGTGACCTCTGCCTCGGACGCTGCAGGTCACGTGACCTGCGGCGAGGTTAGGCAGGACCACGCGACGCCGCTCGTGACACAGCTGACTCCAGCTGACCCCAGCTGGCGCACCGCGTGGGCGGACGTGCGGAGGTTGATTGTCGATTGCTATTTGTCGATTGATTGTATGTTCTTTTTGTTATCCATTTGTCGTGTAGTTTTTTTCTTCTTGAAAGCAATTGGTAGCTCGTAATAAGTAATAATTTCGGAGAATGGTCTTCGGAAGAAGGAGGTAAAGGATTAGACATATGTAACTCATATGTGAGTTGTGACATGTGTAAGGATATGTAACTCGGCTTGCAGCTGCGGCGCATGAAGCCTGGACGCTGGTGTACTGGAATCAAAGCCTAGATGTAAGTACAAGAGCCACTTATGCTTGCGAAACAATGTTTCTCTGCAGCTGTTTCATAATTCCAAGATATCTATATGGTTCAACTTCTGTAATAGGTGTGCTAAAAAGTGGTGCGGTACAACACCGCATTCAACGGATAATGAAGCCTTGTAGCGCTGAAGCCAGTTTAATCCCGGGTTACATCATATGAGCAAACTGTTGTGGCGTGGCGAAACGGAGGCTATCCAGCCATGCATTGGTTCGAGACACAATGGCGTCTTACTTTCTCCCATCCTTTTTCTTGGTAATGATTGGCTTCTCTTGAGAGACAATCAGCCCTTTTTTCAGACTAGAAAGTAAGCGGTTTGGGCCAGATACAGCGCCAAGGTTGAATGCAGAAACGGCGAGTCCCTGCCATGAGAGTAATGTTTTAATTTGCTCACAACTGGATGCAGGGACGTAACCAAGAGGGTGGGGGTGAGGGGGGAGCCATGCCTCCCCCGAGCAAACCAGATTACACTAGATAAAATGTGATTCTTCGCAAACCAGTTTACACTAGATAAAATGTGATTTTGCGACGACCCGACACCACCCCCCCCCCCCCGTTCAACAACTTTTCGCTATTGAAACGGAGCGAAATTTGATCCGCCATTGACGTGCCCCCCCCCCCCCCCCCCCCCCCCCTTCCCCCCTCCTTCCCTTGATAAAAATCCTAGCTACGTGCCTGACTGGATGACACGAAATAAATCGTTGTATTAATTGTACTCAAAGATGATGTATTCACGAAACACATCACCTTTGAAAGTTGCATTATAATGTCATGTGAAGTGAGTGGTGGCATTTGCATTGTCATTCACTGTTTTATTTCACGAAGTTTCGAGACAGAACCGTTGCATCAATGTATTTTTTTTTTTACCTTACTTACTTCTTGGTATTTTTTTTGCAAACAGAGGCCAATTTCACAAAGCAAAGCAGTTTGTAATTACAAGGAATTTCTTTGCTATTACAAATAATTCTTACACATGTTTGTTGTTTGGATTTCACAAAACCCCAGGGCAGTAAATCTCAATTTACTATTTACAAACTAGTTTACAAAGATATTGTTTGTAAAAATGTTTGCAATTGCACATGTTCTATTTCTTAAAGGTTGATGGAAGTGAGGAAGTGTTTGTAATTACAAACTTGTCATTCCAGTGGGTCAGGGGTTCTGAATTTCAGAAACTGCATTGATAGTTGACGTTGTTTGACTGTTCAGGTTATTTTCTTGATGTGGTTGTCACGTTGCCGAGGTTGTTAGAGTAATGGTTTAGTTATACATAGGTATATCCAAGGCCATAGATACTATAGGGTATATCTGCCAAAAAACGTTATTTCCCGAGAGATTCGAACAGGGATCTTCAGCTTTGAAGTCCAGTCATAGAGCACCTTACCGATTGCGCTATGATATGAGGGGAACCTCCGTGCTGAGAAACCGCATGGCGATAGCATTGCAGCAGTCAATGATGTCTTGTGCAATGTGCAGTGAACCTTCACCCTTTACGACGTTGGAAATCGGCTAGGTTAGGTGAAAAAATGGTCGAGAAATTCAACAATCTTTCTTTTGAGAGTAGTTCTGTTGTTATGCTCCTCCACCCGGTGAATGGCCAAATTCTGTTTACTCAAATTGCTTACCAAGATGTATTTTTACGATCAGAGTTTGCATTTCGATGAAATGTTAATTAAAAGATGATTATCCCTATAACTAATTTTATTTTGAATAAAAAAATAAACCACAATGTAAATATTTGTTAAATCAATTTGTTAACAATCAAACTATTTGTCATTAGCATCAAGTTGAATACAACCGTTCTTGATTTCAAGGTTTCTGCTGTACTAACATTTGTGTTTACAACTTTCTTTACAATCGGTAATTCAGAGGTGGTGAATGTTTGTGAAATGGCTTTTTGTGAGGTTTGCAATATTTTCTTGCGTTTGTAATCGCAAATATGTGTAATTACTAACTTCTTTGTGAAATTGGCCTCTGAATCAACATAACGTTAGTGAACTATTGTAGACTCGAAATATAAAATACTGGACTGGAGTTTAAAGTTCATTTTGATAATCAACCATGAACTAAAATGAAAAACACGATGCCCGATCAACTACCATATATGATTTAAGGCCACATCAGCAAATATCACTCCAAAATGAGTCGTACCTCAATGCATACCATCGGAGCGCTCTATCGGCCCTGCGTGCCTGTGCTGTCCGCAATGCCATCTTCAGCCAGGGAAGCCGCCTAACTCATATCGACTGGTTATTTCCGGCATATTTGATTTAATATAACCTCGTTTGGTTTACAGATACTGTTGCTCTGGTACAAAAGACTGCTGTCAAAATGATTCAAAGCAGCGGCAAAACTGTTCAAGGGGCATGCCATATACCCGTACCCTAGTCATTCAAGGTCCAGATGTTTGGAGAATATTTTATAGCTTGTTATGCCTCAGTTGACCTGCGCCTGGCGCCGCGGTCGGACTTGCGCCGGTGTGCGGGGATGCTCACCGTCCCGCCCATACTCTCGGTGTGCGTGTGGTGTACGTGAGACAGGTCTGACCTGTTCCGCTGCTCCGAGTGAAAAATAACCGAAGGTTGGTTGATATAATCTGAAGGATTATAGTGAGCAGAAATAAGTTAAAAATGCATTGCTGAATAACAATTTACTGGGGACGCCACGCAGCCAGCACACGGCCCCGCCGTCTGACCGCTGCCAGTGCCCCGGGCACGGCTGGTTCACCGTCGCCCAGGAACCGGGATGGAGTCCGCGGCCCGACCCTACTGGTGACGGCATAGCCGGTCAGGGTCGGCCTGACCTTGAACTCTGTTGGTTGATGAGTCGCTGGTTTCGTGTCGCCGGCGCCATTGGAGGTACGGCGACCGAAGCTGTGTGTGCTGTTTTCAGCGTCTATAATTTTGTCCTAATGCAGCGGGACTGTGGTTCTTGTTGACTTGTGTATGATAAATTGTATGTAAGTTGTTTTTAATTCTTATTGTGTTTCCCCTCTAACATGAGGACGCGGAATTCAGAATATCCATTGTTTGTGATAGATAATGACTAAACTGTCAAATACAAATACAAATACCTCATAGGTACTTGGAATGTCCATGTTTTTATTTTAGAAGTGCGCTTTTGCTTACGCTACATAAAAGAGAGTAATGAATTGAAGTATGGCGTAGTTGACCAGACGTTGATACAGACTACATTATCTTAACAGTATGGGTACTAGGGTGTATCATCGGAATATTTTATTTTTTATTTGCTTTGTGTATATGAAATTATTTGTCACTGCTATGTTTGGATCTAGAAAATCTGACCCAAAAGAATCTGACCCAAAAACTGAGCCTGCGCCGAACAATTTTTTTTTACTTCTGACAGCGACGCTCGGCGTTGAAGTCTCCCCGCTAGTTACGCGCACACTAACACCACGCGGCGACGGGAGCGGCGCCGCCACGCCCAAGGTCAGGTGTGTTTAAGAGCCTGCTAACGCGACTTTCACATGACATGCCGATTATATACGATGGATTTACCTCTACTACGACCATTATTTGGCATAATGATCCTAATTAAGATAAAATCCATAATAAAAAAGTCCTTACAAAAGAACTGTTAGGACCTAAACAAAATCGATTTTATGCAATTTAGGGACTGTGCGAGGCGGCTGAACTGCCCTCGGTTGTTCCATAGACGCTTAAGCCAGGGTAGGTATAGATTCTGGCTAATGGGCTACCCCTGCCCGTAGAAACAGGTTGTGCAAATAGAGAACCTTCCCTTGGCCGGCATCGCTCGTCCCCTGTTTGGTCGCTTTCCCAGCGGACCGGCGCGGCGCCACACGGACCCAGGGTCTTTACTCGGCTGGATAACCCCTAGCGTTTCGCTGTTTTCGTCCCCCGTTCAGTGTGTATCAGAGTGCCGAGGCGTCAAGCAGCAGCCATAGCTCAGCAGCTCACCACAGGTCAGTAAAGCGGGTCGGTTTACGTTTGACATCTATTTAAAATTGAAATTACATACAGGGTCCCTCGCAACCGATCAACATCCGCATTTAAGTTTTGCCCGTCTCTCCCACAGGCGGACATCAAAACGGAAATGTCCCTTCGCAGTAAGACCAATCACTTCTCTCTTGGGACGCCCGATAACCTGCCTGCAAAACAGTTACCAACCAATAAGGATGTTGTTAACTACATCAGGCTCATCCATTCCCGGCCTGCCAAGTTTCGAAGGGAGATGAACACAGTTCTTAAGCCGGTCACCGAGAAGATCATCACCATATGGGCCAGCGAAGGTATCCCCATTATTAAATATTTGTCAGTATATAAGAAAGTTGCGGAATGTTACAAGAAATTTTAAGCGCGGAACAAAACAAGGTCGCAAAATCGTGAGGGAAAAAAAGGCCAAGTCGAAGATGAACGAAAAGTTTTTCGAAAAACTGTTTGACATTGCTCTTTGCAAGTGCAGTAGTAAACGTTCCTGCAAGTGTCCCTACGAAAACCGGGTGCCACAGATGGAAGCAAAATTCTTGCGCGATCAAAGGGGGCCTCGAAAAATATTTATGGGCACGCCGGATCATCAGGAGACGCGCCGACGGCGGGTCGCCGCGGCGCGCAGGTGCCGGGAACAGCACGGTCCGGAGACGCCGTCGCCGAGAGCCACCAGCAGCGAGCCCGGGCCGTCTGGCCTTCAAAACCCCGAGGCACACAGTGCATCGGCCTCCAGCAGCACCGCAACCGACCAACCTGGCATCCGAGGCTCTGATATGGAGTGGAGCGAAGATGACGGTACCGGTCAGCGCAATTTAGAAAGGCTTACTAACACGGCGCTTGCTGCTGATCGTTGCGGCATCCCCCACCGCTCTGTATGCGCCATTGTAAACGGCTTCCAACTAGACATCGGCCGAATTTCGGAAACCAACACGAAGCTCATAGTAGATCCCATTAAAATGTACCGCGAAAGGGAGCGCGTGAGAAATATGGCGGCCTCGGAGAGAGCCGAGCAGCACGGTCACATCGAAGCTTTATGTTTTGATGGCCGCAAAGACCAAACATTTATCGGGAAATCGAGCTAAAAAAAAAGGAAGAGCATGTGGCGGTGGTGGGGGAGCCTGGTTCACAATATCTTACACACTTTACACCGGAAAGTGGACGGGCAATCCACCAAGCCAGACACCTGACGGACATCGCCATCGGCAACGCCGCCGACGTCCGAGTGCTCGGATGTGACGGCATCGCCGTTAACACCGGCAGGGATGGCGGCGTGTGCCGGCTCTTTGAGCTCGGCCAAGACTCGCCCCGCGCCGTCCACTGGTTCGTCTGCCAGCTCCACGCGAACGAGCTTCACCTACGGGCGGTGTTCCACAAACTGGACGGCTCAACTACAGGGCCCAAGCCCTTCTCGAGACCGCTGGGTAAGGCTGCTAGTGGCGAGGTCCACCGCCTGGGAGTGGAGTCGTTCTGCGCGGTGGCGGGGCCTCTGCCAGACTTCTCGGACCAGCTGGCGACTGAGCTCAGCACCGACCAGCAGCTGCTCTACCGGCTCGCCAGGGGGGTGCATGACGGGAAACTTCTGGATGACAGCGACGCGCATCGCAATATCGGACCTGTAAATCACGCCAGGTATGCACGAACAGCTAGTTCAACAGCTAAACATTGCTCAAATTAAAATTAAGATACCTTTCAGTGCGCTGCACAAAGACAATAAACGGGATGTACTAATTATGGTAATTCTATTAACTCAATACTATTTTGTATTGAAATATTAGATGGAAAGTGATTGAACAAAACAAGAATAGCTCATTTAGCCATTGTTTCTTTCTTAAATTATACTTAATGGTTTTATGTCCGCCTCCCACCCATTTTTGTGACACTCTTACGTTTGTTTGGAGCTTGTCATCTAGCACAGTGTTGACGGGCATCACAGGTGGCTTACTCTGGCCGCGCGACTGCTGCGCCTCTACATCGGGTCATCGTCGCCGTCGGCCGAGCTGACCCAGCTGGTGGGATTTTTGATGAACCACTACATCCCCATGTGGTTCCACATCAGGGCCAACAGCACCTGCACCAGCGGCGCCTTAAACGTCATGCGGAGCGTGGAGCTGCTGCGGATGCTGCCCACTCAGCTGCAGGATGTCATCAAACCGGTGGTGCAGCGGAACGCCTACTGGGCTCATCCGGAGGCCGTTTTGCTGGCCATGGTGTCAGACTCTGACGCTGTGGCGCGATTCTGGGCCGTGGATGCGATTCGGCGGTGTCGGCAGCAGCCGCAAGAGGGAGTCAGACCCTTCAAGCTCCCGACTATCAACTTCGCCGCCACCCATTACACGGAGCTGCTAGAGTGGGGGAAGGAGTTAATCACCGAGCCGCCGCTGACGACCGACCTCACAGACGCCGAGTTACAAGACATCTGCTGCCAGCCATTCCAGATCGCCGCATTCCCCGTCCACACGGTGGCGGTGGAGCGGGCTGTGAAGGTGGTGACCGAGGCAGCCGGCTCGGTGCTCGGCGAGGAACGCCGACATGGCTGGATCAGCAGCCGGCTCGCGCACCGCGACCAGCTGCCAAGCATCGACAGCAAGCAGTCGTTCGTGAAGTCCCTGGCTAAAATATATAAATGAAAGGTATACCTGTCGTTAATTATCCGATATTTGATGTGAAAGTCGCATTAGCGGACGTTAAAACACACCTGACCTTGGGCGTGGCGGCACGGCTCCCGTCGCCGCGTGGTGTTAGTGTGCGCGTAACTAGAAGGGAGACTTCAACGCCGGGCGTCACTGTTAAAAGTCAAAATTGTTTGGCTCGGCGCAGGCTCAGTTTTTTAGTCATATTTTTTTAATGGCA
Source organism: Chirona hameri (assembly GCA_036785665.1). Classification (NCBI taxonomy): domain Eukaryota; kingdom Metazoa; phylum Arthropoda; class Thecostraca; order Balanomorpha; family Balanidae; genus Chirona; species Chirona hameri. The sequence continues at coordinate 16,743 of JAXIVJ010005527.1, forward strand.
TATTCCGGTCCAGAGTGACCCATGACAAATAATATCGTATAAACATGTTGAGTTTTTCCGGATGATACACCCTAATGGGCACAGCAAACCAGTCATTTCGCTCCTCCGTGCGTGCGTTTCCACAACCAGCGTACATACTACGGTGTCTGGCAAACTCGCCAGCTCATCCTCCTCCTGACCATCGTACAGACTCCAACCGAATGTGTGTTCTTTCCACTTGAAGTGTGTGCTAGCCATCACTAACGCAGCCACCGCGGCGCCGGCTGAGCAGTGGACGCACAGTGCGCAAATGCAATAGCTACGATGATTTGCGTTTTCCGACACGGCGAATGCACGGTCATGTCCACTGGCAATACTGCAGCTGCACAGCGTCGACAATAATTGCGCCGCAATGGCAGGCCAAATACAGATGTCTGACCATTGATTGACGCCTGCTGGACCCGCACTGGTATTCTAATCCAGTCGACTGCCACACTGACCTTGTGCGGAGCATAATAGCTTAAAATCGCCCAAAATCCCACCGAACGCACACATTCCCACCCACCGGCCGCGATCGCGCTTGCGAATTAGTTCTCGGAATCGAGCCGTGTGACGCCGGGCCGTGAGCGTGGCGTCACGTCTGTTACTCACGTACAGTCGGTCTCATAATGATCTTCCCTTGCCACCACGTGGCGCTACGGTCGCGATAGGCACTCAAAATGTGGTTTCCCCACCGTAGGTTGGTACCCATTGTGGCTGTCTGGAAGGTGCGTGACCTGGGAGGAGGAGGAAGGGAGGGAGTGCGGGGCGTTGTCGGAATGGAATGCGCCGCGACCCGGGTGGTGGCCAGGGCCGTCTGTCTGGAGGGTCAAGAGATCGCCTGTCCTCAGCTGGCAGAGATCCAATATTGGAGACTGAATAACCGTGTCCATCACATCAGCCCAAATAGCTGTCAGTATAGCTGTCTACTCCTAGCGTATTCGTAGATTGGTCGTAGGTTCGAACCGCACTGGCACGAGGCGCTTGATGAGCTTTCAGAAATTGCTTTGACATAAAACATCAGATATAAAATGAAATTGATAGAAGAAATATGCATGCCAAACTAAGTGAAACATGGCACACAAATTTGATTAACATGTGCATGATAACATTTCACATCTCAGCATCAGCACACCAATATCAACCAGTAAGGCGCCGTAGTTGGCGATGAACGAGCGAGCGCGAAGGAAATGTATGGGGAATTTCAACTCGATCGGGCAAGTAGTTTCTGAGATACAAAAAAGGTGCGCACGTGCGCACGTGCAGAGTCACCAACCTTTGACTCGGGGGCAAGTGGGGGCTGATAGGTCCCTAACCCAGACTAGTCAATGATTCATATTTGTCATGAGTCGATTCACAGTGATTCACGGACCATAATGAATGATTCAATCATGATTCAATCACTCAACATTACCATAATTAATGATTCAATCATGATTCAATCACTCAACATTACCATAATGAATGATTCAATCATGATTCAATCACTCAACATTACCATAATGAATGATTCAATCTTGATTCAATCACTCAACATTAAAGGGAAGTGTCGACTCCTTTGTCTAACTCCTTTGATTTTGAATGTGCGACTCTAAGATTGTATGTGCGTGATAGGGAGGTCATGCTCTACCTGTGTGCCAATTGTCATGCACATCAGAATAGTCTGCTGTTTGACCTTAAACATATGACCTGCTCTAAATCCTTTGATTTTAAATGTGCAACTCTAATATTTCATGAGCGTGATAAGGAGATTGTGTTTTACCAGTGTGCTAATTTGCATGCAAATCGGAACAGTCCGCTGTTTGACCTTAAACCTATCTGACCTGCTCTAACTCCTTTGATTTTAAATGTGCGACTCTAAAATTTTACCAGAATGATCACTAGGTCGTGATCTATCTGTGTACCAATTTTGAAGCCAATCCAAATAGTCCGCGAATGTATTTCCGAATGTGAATGTGAATGCGAGCCAATTGGACACGCGTGTTGTTTATTTTGATTATAAAATGATATTTATAATATTTATTATAACTGCAAATTCCAAGTTCCAAAAGCATTAATGACTTTACGTTTCACTTTTTTAAGCGAATAGAACATTTATTTTGATTTTGCACTAGGTATTATTTTGTATAAAGCATGATGTGGAATAAAGCGGCGCCGATGCGACAGTGATATTTGGGACATGCGGAGGTCATGCAAATGTTTGTTTATGGTTTAGTTTTTGATATGGTATAGCCTAGAAATTAGGAAAAGGTGGGTACCTTTTGATAATTTTTGCGTGTGAAAAAGGTGTGCGTGTACTGTGTGGTTTATGAACCCAAGTATGAGTTAGTTACCTTTTCTAAGTATTTAGGTACCTACCCCTAACCCTACCAGTTCCTAGGTATTCACCTAGTTAGGGCTGATTGAACAGTGGCTTTGTGCCCACTGGAGTTGGACACAAAGCCTCGCTTTCTTTACGCATAGATGAATTACAGGCTACAGCTCAGGACACAGAGCGCATATAATTGGCCATTAAGTGCCTGGTTTGTCCACAGGACACAGATGAATGCTGGGCCGCTGGCATATTTTGTGGACAGTTTATGCTGTTCGACCAAAAAAGAATGATTCTTTGAGCAATGAATGATTCAATCAGCCTATTTTCTCTGTATGAATGATTCAATCAGTGACTCACAACAGGTTTACGCATGAGATGAATCGATTCATGAGTCATTCATTTGAAATAAGAATGATTCAATCAAAAGTAGTCGATTCACATTGAATCGGTGACAAGTCTGCCCTAACCACACACCAAATTTGAACAATCGGCTCAACCGTTCCAGAGATATAGAAAAAGGGTGTGCACGTGCGCACGTACAAAGCCACCACACCCCTGACTTGTGGAAAGGCGGCGGCTGAGAGGTCCCTAACCATGCACCAAATTCGAACACAATCGGCTCAGCCGTTCCTGAGATACAGAATAGGGGGTGCACGTGCGCACGTACCCCTGACTTGTGGGAAACTGGCGGATGAGAGGTCCCTAACCACATTCCAAATTTGAACACAATCGGCTCAGCCGTTCCTGAGGTATATAATAGGGGTGTGCACGTGCGCACGTGCACATCCTTAGTCACCCCACCCCTGAGTTGTGTGAAAGTGGCGGCTGAGGGGTCTCTAACCACACACGAGATTTGCACATAATCTGTCCAGCCGTTGCGGAGTTATTGCGAGAAAACACTTTTCAACACCCCTCACGCAGCACGCGCCACACGCAGTGGTAGTCACCCACATGAGTCGGTACTGATCTCAAACAGGGTAGGTTAGATGGGGCTGCTCAGCAAAGAAGTCCGCTTGTCAATCGGACGTGAGGTTGCAGAGATATGAGCTTCTCAAAAGCGTCGCCACGGGTCGGGTCGGGTCGGGCCGGGCCGTTCATAATCAGATTTGTCCCATTCACCACGGAAGGACGAGCGCGCGCTTCGCGCTCGCTCGTAATCATGCCTCGTGTCATGTGCAATGCAGAACCCCGAAATTACTAATCCAAACGTCCACCTGATGATTCTGCACGAAAAAGCAGACAAATGCAGTGGGCCTCGCACTGATATGTTCGTATCACGCCGCTCCGTCCTTTACGCTCCACAAGCACACTCGAGCGGGTTTATTATACATTAACCCGCCATTGACTGGGGGAGGGGGGCGTTTAGCGCCCCCTCCCCTGATGAATTTTCGCAATAGCTGAAAAACCTAATAGCGCTATCAACGTGAAACTTCGGGTGCCTTCGTATAAATCATTTACGTCTTGTGTGCAAAAATAAAAAACAATCGTCGATTTTTTTTCTCTCGAGTTATAGCGAATTTAGTGACGTCACTACACACGAGTTTTACACCAAAATCAGCTAAACTTTGCCAAGCCGTACAAATGCCACATTTGAAGCAAAATGCAATCGGAAAACTCCAAAAGATAGCAAATTGCAATGGCTAAAAACTGGCCAATCTCGGATTTTGCTTTTTAGTTTTTGACCCCTAAAAAAAAACTATAAAAAAATTAAATGATCACAAAATCAAAATGTTCTAAAATATTAAAAAACCGGAAGATACGTCAGAGAACCATACCTAGGCAACTACCATGCCAAATTTAAACTGATATCTCCATTTTTGACTGACTTATGACATCTAAAGTATGTGTAACTTATGACGTCATATTTTGATATTGCGTTTTTTGGCTTTTATTGACTAGATACAGACAAATAAATGCCACCACTGTATTTCTGAGACACAACTGGTCTAGCAACATGCCTTTTTTGTTTAGATTTAACAATTAAAAAATTTGACCTTCGGTGACCTGAACTTGACCTGAAATAATTGACATTTACTTAACGTAAATGAAGTCAGGTGGCAAAATGACTATCACTATCGAATTATACGTGGAAAATAACTCATAAAACATGTGTTGCATGACTTTCGTAGATATTTTAAGCATAGTGACCTTTTGTGCTGACTTTGACCTTGACCTTAGCCAACAATCTCACTTTAGCTCATGCGGGATATGTATCATACTTTTGGCAGCACTTTGGGTGAAACTGGTCGCAATCGAAGGATGGAAAGTATGGCCCATAAACTCAAATCTGCCGATTTTGACCTTTGACCTGACCGTGACCTGACATTTGACCTCACTTTGACATTTTTGAGCATGCTGTAGATTTGTCTCATTGAGAGATTTCGATTGCCGCCTCGCGCGTCTCGCTGCGATTATTGGTTCGGAAGATAACCAGTGGGGGGGTTAACGACCCCCCCCCCCCCTCAGTCAATGGCGTTCTGCTGAGACCCCAGTCAATGCAGGGTTAAGTTAGCGACGATATCTGCGACAGCAGTATTTAAAACATTAGGTCTATGAAGCATCGCCAGGTGTGTAGCTGATAGAGCATCTGACTGGCTACGTGTTTAAATTTGACATTGACCTTGAGATCAGGTCAAAATATCGACACTTTATTTTTTGGCGCAATGAAAATTTCTCAATCGTCGCAAGCGACATGACGGATAGCCATTTCCGAGAAATCTGTGACAACGGTATCGGTCAACTTGAGATACAAATCCCGTGCAGTGTTCTATCAATTGCACACTTAGCGATGCTTCACAGACCTATGGTTTTCTTAAAACTGGTCATCACAGACATCGTCGCTAACATGACATTCTAAGTCTGCGTATATTTCCAACCACGGTCCGCCACACAGCCTCGCCACACATGCGCATTGTTATTCCCCGATCGGCCTGTGTGGGTCAGACCAGGACGGAGCGGTGCAGATTCCGCCAAGTATCGGCTGGCACCGGGCGAGCTGTCAAAACGGTCCGGCCCCGCCTCGGTGCGGGTTTCAGCCAGCTATCGTTTTGCCTACCGAGGGAGACCCATAGCTAGGGAAGATCATTATGCGACCGACTGTGCATCACCGCCGCCATGTGGTCGCTTGACGTGAGGCAAGCCCGTTAGAGCCAGGATCGTGACAAGCCAATTTAGGAGTGAAAATGACAGTGGCAGCCGCGGCGGCACGGCACGGCAGCCGCGGCGGCGCGGCACGGCAGGGGTGGTGAATCAAAGCGTTACAAGGTCAACAGATGTTTGACTGTTTGACGTCCTTGAGCCACAGAGGTGAGAAATGAAATGGCAATACAAGCGTGACGTCACCCATGACTGCGGACTGGTAGGAGAGTACGATGCCGAGTTTGAGTCCATCCGCGTATCCCTCTGCACAGGCCAAATGTTATGGGGAACTTAGGAAGCTCCCCAATTTGCAAAGCATACATTTTGAGAGAGGAAAACAATGAGTGGCGTCAATATCGTGTATTACATTTCTACATTCGTTATGAATTTCGTATGAGTTAAGAGTTTTGTTAAGTGAAAATGCAAATATATGCTACTAGTAGGTACTCATGCATTACAACATCACAAGGTAGATACCGTTTATATTTTTGGACTGAGAAAAGCTCAGTCACGTATGTATAGTCCGTAGTATGTGTATTAATTAGGTTATGTTCAACATGCCTTCCTTGCGGCCGCAGCGGGCGGCCGGTGACCTCTGCCTCGGGCGCTGCAGGTCACGTGACCTGCGGCGAGGGTCGGCAGCGTAACCGCTCGGGCCAGAACTGACCGGGGGGCAAGGCTAGGTAGGAGTACGGCTATCGATTCCTTTGTTTCTTAGTTACTGGTTGGTTGTCTTTCCTTTGCCATTTGCAATGTTTTCGTCAAAGTGATATAAAGACTGCTGACAGCAATAATTTGTAGAACGGTGTCTGGGAGTCGAGGTGGAGAAACGGACTAAGCAAGGCATGCTATGCCTGGTAATGCCCACGAGAACTGTGGTTCTGTTTATGTGCTTCTTTTCAGGGCAAGTTCAGGTGAAACGTCAGAATCCTCTGTCCGTTTCGGCGGGCTTGCTGTCTGACTCTATTGCTTTGTGAGATGTATAAATTTTTAGAGCATCAGAAGCTCACCTTAAAGGAAATAGTTCACCTTCAACATTAGTTTTAAACTGAGATAGCAGTTTTGTAGCCCGTGTTGGGAAACCCCTATCTGCAATTTTTATTGACTGAAAAGACTCTCCAGCCGAATATATTTGAGTTTTTGGCGAAGGAATGCGGTGCTGGCGAAAGAATGTTGTACTGGTTCTAGCCCGGGCAGAGGCTATACCATCAGCCAATCAGCTTGCAGCTGGTGCTAGTAAGCGAATCGCCGGCCGCCGGTTGGCACATCTCCAATGCGAGTCTATCCTTACGCGACTACTTTCGAATCTGATTGGCTGAACCATTTTTTACATTCGCGTGACGTCAGGACTCTGACTCGGAGAGTATGCATATAGTTTTGATATACAATACAAATTTACGGCCTTCTGTCCTGAATCGGCGCGATATAAGGTCATTTTTGACAATATAAAAAGAAATTGTATTAAACAATATAATCAAATCGTGTTTGGTAAAAAAAATTACAAGGTGAACTATTTCCTTTAACATTTGGCATTTATAATAGGCCTGTTTGTTGGGATTCGAAAGTAACGTCACATTATGTGTATCAGTCAGTCAGTGCATCAGTCATGGGTGACGTGACATTTGCCATTTCGTTTCGTGCCTCTGTAGCTCAAGTACGTCAAACATCTGTTGGCGCTGGTGCGCACTGACGCAAAATAAAGCGAGTTCAAATTGTGATGTCATAATTGTCATATGTCATTGTTCAATTGTCATCAAATTGTAAATAGATAATGTTCCTCATTCTTTACAGTTACCCTCTCGGCGACTCAGAAAGGTCTTTGCGATAGCCTTTACTTATGTAAACGACGTTCAAATTTACCCTGTTTGAGGTTTCGAAGCTTGACTGACCTGATTTTGTCGTTGGGAAAAGCTCTCCGTGATCCTGCGTTGGTTTATATTTGGTTTATTTTCGAAACCCCCTGAACGTTGCAGCTTCAGCTCCGTTGCTCCTTGTAGATCTATAATTTTCGCACACTTTGTTTGGTGACGTAGCGCACATAGCGCAGTGTCAACCCAAGCCCGGGGTCCTGTCGAGCTCGGAGCTCGGCAGGAGCTCGGAGCTCAGCAGGAGCTCGGAGCTCGGCAGGAGCTCGGCAGGAGCTCGGAGCTCGGCAGGAGCTCGGAGCTTGGTAGGAGCTCGGAGTTCGGCAGGAGCTCGGAGCTCGGCAGGAGCTCGGAGCTCGGCAGGAGCTCGGAGTTCGGCAGGAGCTCGGAGCTCGGCAGGAGCTCGGAGCTCGGTAGGAGCTCGGAGTTCGGCAGGAGCTCGGAGCTCGGCAGGAGCTCGGAGCTCGGCAGGAGCTCGGCAGGAGCTCGGAGCTCGGCAGGAGCTCGGAGCTCGGTAGGAGCTCGGAGTTCGGCAGGAGCTCGGAGCTCGGCAGGAGCTCGGAGCTCGGCAGGAGCTCGGAGTTCGGCAGGAGCTCGGAGCTCGGCTCATTTCGCCAGACAGATGGTGACACCATCAATCCTAGCGGTGGGCCGAAGGCGCAGGGGCGGATCCAGAAAATCTTCAAGGGGGGGTCATCAATTGCAGTGGTGGGGCACCACCTATGCCCACCACCTATACCTATACCCAAATCTGAAAACTCAACTGATTTGATCCACTATATTTTTAGGGTGTCCCTATTTCAGCATTTTTTTAGTATTTTCAATATCAGTCGTACCCTTTGTATCATTTAAAGTGCCACGGATGGTGCTAAAATATATAATTTGTACAGTCAAGTACGGCCCCAGACGGCTGATGAAGAGGGGGTGGGGGAGGGGCAACTTGATCAAGAGGGTAGTCGAGGTTCGTGACCAAGGGCACACCAGGGGTGGTAGCCGTTTGTTTACGAGCAGTAAATCTTATGCATACAATAGCAGTGTATCATATTGTTTTGTGTCTCGTGCGGACTTCAAAACTGTTATTGAACTAAAAAAAAAATAGGCAGGCTTTTGTGAAGGGAGGGGCTTGAAGAAAATTTGTCACAAAAGCTGCCCTTAAACATAACTAAGAATGGTATTTACGCAAAATGGACACCCACACAGCTATTATTGCGCCGCGAAGCGGCGCCAAAATTTGAAGTTTTGAGCGGGCTGGAAAACTAATTTTTAACCAGGATGCAGGGTCAAAACGAGGAAATATGTCTGGAGCATAAGGTGGGGGCAAAAGTCATGTTGCCAGGGGCGCAGCCAGGGGGAGGGGCACAGGGAGCACGTGCCCCCTTCCCCCCCCCCATTGATCCGAGGGGCCCGGAGGGCCCCTCGGCCCCTATGGAAGCGGCGGAGCGGTCGAAGAGCCCAAAACTTAAGGCTTACCAGACTTAAGAGAGTCCTTGTTCGGACTTATGGGCCCTCACTCGGCCCGAGGGAGCCCTCGGTCGACCTGGGGGAGCCTTGCTAGGCTTAAGAGGACCCCGGTCGGCGTGAGGGACCCAGCCGGCCTAAGGGGGCCCTCGGCCGGCCTAAGAGGGTCCTAGGTCGTCCTGAGGGGCCTAGGTTGGTCGGCCTGAGGGGCCCTCGGTCAGCACCTGGTCATGGTAATCCCTGATAGACACTGTGCGCCTTCGGGGCCCTGCCTGGTCTGGGGGTCAAATGCCTTAGCCTGGTTCTGGCTCCCAGCCTGGTTCTGGAGTGTATGATCGCCACTGGGGTCCTGTCTAGCGCCTGAATAACCTGTGCTGACCCCTAATCGCCACTGGGGCACCTGCCTGACCTCAGGGCTTATACTCGCCTTCTACTGTGAACGGCAGACCGCTTGGGCACTGGCGGATCCAGCCGTCGTTTTGTATGTGTGTGTGTGTGTGGGGGGGGGGGGCAAATCGGTGGGAGGCACACGCAGATCCAGCTTCTCTCCGTGGGGGCATCTTTTTGTGGAAAACAAGGTACCCCCATTTTTCCCCCTCCGCAGATTTGGGCCGTTCACCTTATTTTGGTATTCGAGCTTAAGAAATTCACTTTTCAAATTCAAAAAATTTCTTTGGTGGATTTATTCAGAGAAACAAATCCATTTATTTGTATTTGGGGATTCAAAAACCCATAATTCAAAAATCTAAGATAGCCATTTTGAAGAAAATTTAATTTTCCTTCTTTTGACGTTTTTTATTTGCAATTTGCTTCAAAACTCTATTTTCTACGATTTTTCAAACATTTATCGTTTTTCCACTAAAAATGGCATGACAGACGTCATTAACCCTATTTGTAACAGGGAGGGCGGATTCCGCCCCCCTCATGTTTTTCGCAGATATCTCCAGAACGGCTGGGAGCAAGCCCTTGAAATTTTGGGACTTTTCCTAGAATTGAACTCCGAATTTGGTCAAAATTTCGAGTTCTTAACCTGAACAGAGGCACGGTTTTGGGAGGTTTCGGCGGCGACATTTGGCGATAATACGGAAATGCGATCTTAACGGTTTCTTCCTAACTGCCTCAAGTATGAAGGAGTTACATCGGTTTACGGTGATTGCAACAAGTGCAAATTAGTTGATGTTAATGAAATATCATAACAATTGCATGGCAGAGGCGGTTTCAGGGGCTTGAAAAGGGGGGTTTCCAGGAAGTATTCAATGCTTGGCGGGAAGCCAATAGAGCGATGTAAGGAGCATTTATAGCTATCAAGATGTAAAAGATAGCTTCTCCTTCCATTATTTTCATAATTTATTACATATAGAATTGCAGGGGCATGTTCAGGCACCTGAAAGGGGGGTGACTGGCATGGTGATCACGATATGCCAGCGATTACGGCGCAATAGACGGTTAACTTATAATGATATATGCACAAATGAGGCCAGGAGAGGGAATATTTACTTTTTTGCAGAGGCACGCTCAGGAATGGAAGAAAGGGGGTCATATTATTGCAAGGAAACTAAGATGCACGGGCCTACAATGACATAACATACTGCAGTTTTCGGATGAAACACGCACCACAGGGTACTCTACGAACGATTATGAGATAATTGGCGAGCCCAGGTAGGGTACAAAGGGGGGTAAGCAATGTGAATTGAAGTTGTAAGTGAAATAGTCACTGTTGACTAGTTAGTACCATAATAGCGGATAATATACTTATCAAAGGGTCTTGCACCTCCCCAGTTTGGATCCTGGATGCACCTATAATGAAGTACAATATGCAAAAAGGAACTATCTACGACCAGTAACTTATTTATAGTGCTGGATAGCAACATGCCTGCGGTTAATATTTTTTCCTATTTGACCTCCCTTTTTTACTAACCTGGTACCGCCTATGGCAAAAAATATGATGTATAACTGTTTGTTCTAATGTCACAATGACATACCATTTCATTTATCACAACAAAAAAAACAACAACAAAAATTTTTGTATTCCGCATTTAGTTCACCCCCATATTGAGTGACCTGCACACGCCTATGATTTTTGAATTTTCCAAACTCATCGCCATATATCAATATCCAATTCAATCTGTATCGATTCCCATCGGTTGCGTTAAAATCGGTTGATAAACATGGCAGCGGTGTGGATCACATATACCACTAAAATGTGTAGTTTTTGCCCCCTGTTGCCCCCCTATAAAAATTGCGATTTTATTATTTTTTAGAAATGTAGATCGTGTCGAGGGAAACCCAACGCCGTTTCATTTGTCAAAATCGGACTGGTAGATCTCTAGACGTGATAAGGTACTGAAATGACATTCTCTTCAAAATTGCTATCTCGGATTTTCGAATAATGGGTTTTTGAACCCAAAAAATAAGTACCTTATCTGCCAGTTTCACGTTCATATCTATCATAGTTTTCAGGTTATTGAGAAAATCCGAAAGGGGGCAGATTCTTCTTATAAGGTTTGAGCTAGAAGTACCTATCTCAATCTAGGTACCTACCTACCTATAGTTTGTTTTATTTTGATTGCACAATTGCCATTGGGACCTTCGTGAGAATCACACAAATATGCTAAGTTTGGCGGCACTGCACACCGCCGTTTTCCCAATATTTACGAAAACTTCAGGTGTGCGGATATCTGCACCCCACGTCGGTGCGCGCGTTAATGCTTCACATGGTACCAAAGAGTCAGTTGCCGCAAATTATTTTGTATCAGACTACGTACTTATCAGTCAATCTACGCACGGGGGCTTTTCAACATGGTTCTGTCCGGCGTTTTTGTTTGCGATCATTTAGGGCCCCTGCAAAATATAGAGGCCTAAATCCGCCGAGGAGACACCATTTCGTGTTTTTTTATTTTTGTTTGGGGGGCCTTAGACCGAGGGGCCACTTGGGGATGACGTGCCCCCCCCCCCTTGCCGAAGGTCTGGTTACGCCCCTTCATGTTGCCCCCCCCCCCCATTTAAGGCCAAAGATGGGACCATGGTCCCCATGCCCCCCCCCCCCCCCAAGATAACTATAACTAACAGGTAGGTCGGAGGTTTGAATCAATCCCAAGATATGACAGTAATATTCTGGGACATTTCTGGCGCTGGAGAGACGTTTTCTGACGAGACGTTTTCTGGCGCTGGAGAGGTTGTGCTGCTTGAATTAATTCATGTTAACTTCTTGAAATTGTTAACGTTCATATTGACATATATACACAGTCAACTCCTCATAATAATGTATTAACCAAGACGCGTTTCGTATTGATACTTAGCTATCCAGTTGTTCCGCAATCCAGACATATTGATACGATTGCACATTTTCTGAAACATGCTAATGTGATAGTAAGTAACAAGTAAGACTGGGAAGAACAGGATAATTTATAATTATAAAGAAAGCAACATGATCACAGGCTTGTCTTGCAAGATACCATGCAAGAGATGTACAAAGCCATATATGGTGAAACTGGGAGTCGGAAGAAGTTTGAACAAGGCTAATGGAGCACAGGAAATATTTGCAATATCAGAAACCCAAAACAATAGTGAAACATAGTCATGAATGTGGAACTATACCCGGTTGGGAAGGTGCAAGGAGTATTCAAGATAATATAGACAAGAAAACAAGAATTGCGCTTGAAACTGAAGTACTATAAGTCAGAATTTATTAATCCGAAGACTGGAAGAATATCTATCTGAAATGGTTTCATTTTGTTCTCTCAATACATAAATTAGATGTCTAACATGTGATTGCTTTGGCTCTTAGGAGACTAATAGATGAAACAATATCATGTGATGTGAATGAACTTTGAATGTATGTTTGCAGTGTCAATCATCTATTGTTTTGTATGTCCTATGTTTAATGACCAACTGAAGAAGTATTAATATGAAGCGTGTCTTGGTCAATAAATTAATATGATGAGTTGACTGTTTATTCTTGAAACACTGGCACCTAAATAGTGTCTGAAGAAGAAAAAAACAGCATCAATACTTTTTCTGATACTGTACCTATTATTGTATCAAGTATGATACATGATATTAGCTTGAGCGCATCCTTGGGTGGATAGGATAACCATTCTAGAATATATTTGAGGAGGATTTAAGCTAGCCTTAGTTTGTTTTTGTATTCCTGTATATAAGGAAATTATCAGTTAACGTACTATCCTGGTTACAATTAATGTATGCTATGACTACCATTTACTGCCAAGTGCCACTCTGGCACTTACATTCTGACACCAACACCTATCCACATTCATCAACCATTTTGAGCATCTATGATTTTAGCCATTGTAATTTCCATATTTCTTACAAACATGTACCAGCTGCTACTCAAATCATTACTGATGTGATATTCTCCATTCAGATCTTTCCATTCCACGTTTATGCATGTTTGGTGCTTATTAGTTATTAGTGCTGGTAAACATCTTCTATGGACATGTGTATGCTATGATTGCCAATGTCAGTATTTAGTTCACTGTTGGTGTGTGTGTGGGGGGGGGGGGGGTCGGAATGTGTGTATGTGTTTTGTGAATGTGTTCCCACCTAGATGCATATGTAAGTGTTTGAATGAATAGAATGAATGTGTATGTGTTTGTGAATGTGAATGTGTTCCCACCTACAATCTGCATGCTTGTGTATGTGTTTGAATGAATAGTATGAATGTGTATGTGTGTGTGTGTGTGTGAATGTGAATGTGTTCCCACATAGTACCCTATTCCTCAGGAACACAACATAATGTGTTAATTTTATCGTTGTGGGGGGTTGTAAAATGACCCCCTCTAAACAGATTGGTTATTTATTTGACACTGATTGAATCGATTGGAATCGTTCAATAAAAATGCCTCGAATAAAAAAAAAATCCACCAGATCTTTTGATTCATGAATCGTGATTGGATCACACCCTGCATCAAATCAAGGCTGATTGAATCCAAGGATTTATCGATTCTTAACGGTTCAAGTACACTGGTAAATTGTGCAAATACATGCAGATTGCAGTCACATTGGCTACATTCATTTATACTGAAATAGTATTGCTGTAACAATGTTTTAATGATAATATATATGTATGTTTCCATTTGTATTTATTTGACATACATTCACCACATATATTCAAATGTTGAATCAAACGTTAATCGATTAAAATATTTGATTTTATTCTTTCAATTGGAAAGAAACAATTCTTTAAAAAATCGTTAATCCAACGGCAGTGGCGTACCCAGGATTTACTCCAGGAGGGGGCAATTTTTTTATCAGGGGGGGGCATAAAGTACCCCTACCAAAAAAAACTTACCGGATTTGGCCCACTATACTTTTAAAAGGGCATATTTTCACAATTTTTCTCTTAAAAAAAAAAATCATTCATTTTGTTCGACCAAAGGGGGCACGTACAGACCTTCAGGGGGGCAATTGCCCCGTTTGCCTCCCCTTGTGTACGCCTATGTCCAACGGTGATTGAATGATTCAGATTCCAAAATGAATCATGATTGAAATCGTTCCAAAAAAGTTGAAACAATAACCAGTCTGACTGTAACTAGAAAACTAAAGGTCTAGAAAGACGCGAACAAAGCGCTTGAAAGCTCATACCAAGGCCATTCGACGTTACTTCAGGTATGATTTGGCTCCGGTCAATAATGAGGTCACCAAAGGTCAAATTTTCCAAGTATAGGACTTCGCTACAGAAACCCCCCAAAATATCTTGGGAACTATGATAGCAAGGAACGAACGGAAAAGGCAACCGAAAGCTCATGAAAAATTAAATCGTCTGAGTGTTATCAAATTTAAAAAACTCAGGTCAATAGTTTAGGCCCCAGAGGTCACCAAAGGTCATCAGGGCATTGTTTTCCCCAAAACGCTTTCATAAATACCGTTTTATTGGTTAGACATATAACAATGATTTTAACACTATCGTGTTTGTCTCGTCAAGGCGCTTCGACCATAGTAATGGTGACCTAGTTAGGTCAACTTCAAAATTTGACCTCAGGTCAAGGTAATTTGGTGACCCAGGTAGGTCATGTTGCATATGGGGCGACGCGACTCGACGAGAAAACACAGTGGTGTCGTTTGCACGTCTCTATCTTTATTATATCAAGAGTTATTGGCAAAAAGTGCTGGTGACTTGAGATGACCTCAGCTGACCTTGCAGAGGTCACAGAGCAACAATTGTACCCGGGTCATCAATAATGAGCTAAAATAGTATGATTCTTAAAGAATTGGCCTGATCTAATGCATTTTCTCTGAATAGGAAGCATTTGTATATTTTCCCATTTACTTATAATAGGAGGTTACGAAATTGACCTGACCTTGGGTCACCGATACAACAAATCCGAGATAACTGAACTATAGGTACGTATGGCCTTATGCAATCCTGAAAGTTTCAAATCTCTCTGACAAACACTGGCTTTGGCACGATCGCAAACATGTTTGGAGATAAGATCACTTGACGTTACCTGGTGACCTGACCTGAGATGACCTGCAGTTAAGACTTTCACAAAATGTTGGTAATTGATGCCCGAATAGCTGTGCCAAATGTGGTGGGGCTGCGCGCCGCCGTTTTCTCGCTATTCTCGAGAAAAAAAAGCTCAGGGGGTGGAGTCAGAATAACTCCCACACCACCAGGGCGAGGGTTAACATGCATACCTTTGGCCATTATTTAGGCGCATTTCAGACACTATTTAGGCCTACAAGTGGGCATTCTCATAAACAGAAGAAAACGAACTTAACATCTGTGCCAAAAACGAATTATATTTACCACCTGGTGACCAAAATTGTGGGGTCATAAGTTGGGTCAGTTTTCTTTACGTGTTACGTCAATGGTGAAGGGAACACTTCAAGCCCACGTGACGTCATGTCACGTGACGCTACCAAATCCTCTCCGTTGGGGGACGCCCCCCCCCCCATCCCTTGTGGCCGCCAGTGCAGTACAATCTATATTAGACCCTTTTGTACTGGAAACGAACAGTCATTGATTTGCGCCGCGTAGCGGCGCGGAATTTTTGTGTTTTATTTTTTAGTCTGGATAACTAGGCCCTCAAAAATTCGATAGGTTCTATATGTATCAGCCCAAGGGCACCAACGCAGCCACTCAATGAAATTCTTCCACCGTAAAGATAAAAGAAATTTCGCCGCAGTGGCACAAAAATGTGATATTTTATATTTTTGTAGCAGAAAATTATAACAGCTTGGTTGCAGTTGCTTACCAGTTTCAAATACGTTTCATGGATTTCCAGCCATGAACCACATTATGAAAAAAGCCCAAACGGCGGGCACTATGGGTTCGTTCGCGACAACAAAAAAAGCTCATCGTGGCATCGATTATTTATCAAGACGCGCGTATGTGTGTAATATGCGCCGCGAAACGGCGCGTTTTTTGTCTCTTAATTTTGCACTATTTCGCATAAAATAGGTGGATTTTCAGCAATTTGATGGGGGCACCAGGCTATTGGTGCCCCGCCTCCCCCTCCTGGATTCAAGGGGGCACGGTACCCGGTGCCCCCCCCCCCCCCCTGTTCCACCACCTATGGAAGGGGATCCCGACTCCCGGGGGTCTCAGAGCCCCTCGAGTCCGATACGTTGTTGCCGCTGGTATAAAGGCGCGTTGGTTCCCCTTCATAGCCCAAGAGACGGGAGGCATGATTTTTTTTGTGTGCATAATTTAGCAATTCTAAATTATGCAAATTAGCATCATTTCGCGAAATAACAAAAACAAAATGTTTTCCAGCGACCAATGCTTGTGATTTCATGGCGGCACCAGGCCACTGTTTCCCCCTCCTGGATTCAAGGAGGCACGGTGCCCCGGTGCCTCCCCTCGCCCCACAGTGCCGCCTACCGGCACGGTGGTGCCCTTGGTACACCGGCGCGGTCGTGGCCCTGATACGCCGGCGCGGTCGTGGCACTGGTATGCCGGCGCGGTCGTGGCACTGGTACGCCGGCGCCCCTGGTACATCGGCGGGGTGGTGCCGCTGGACATCAACTATATACCAAAAGTGACAATTTTGTTTTACTATCTATTTATATAGTATTTATTATAGTATTCACTATCGCCATCACGAAACGAAACGTTGTTGCTAAAACAAAAACTGTCATTGCGCTGGTGTCCCTGATATGCTGGTGGTGCCCCTGATATGCCGGTGGTGCCCCTGGGCTCCAAGGGGGAAGGGGTCATGACCCCCGTGCCCCCCCCCCCTCCCCCTGGATCTGCCACTGCGCTAGTGTCACTAGTACCCCGAGCGGTGTAGTGCAGGGGGGGGGGGGGTTGTCACTTCTATCGTGGCCCATATGACAGCCCAAGGGGGCGGGGCGGGCAGGAGGTGACGTCACCGGTCGGGGCGGTCGGCGTGGGCGGTCGGGCGCAGGCCGCGCGTGGGCGGCAATTCAATTTGTGGTTTCGCATACGTACCAGCGGTGATTTGTGCTCTGATGCCGTGCTGATTTTACGCAAGAATGCTATCCAAAGCTTCTCAAGGTAAACACTTTCGAAATGTTAATTCAGTGATAACATTTCGATGGTTAACGGTCTGTCTCAAATGGGTAGCATTAAATGGACCATGGGGGCAGTGGCGGCAGAAGCGGGGGAGGGGGCTGGGGGTTTGGGGGGGAAGGTTGCCCCCCTCCCCATTGAAAGAGGTAAGGGGGCAAACATGTCTTTTTGCCCCCCCCCCCCCCCAAAAAAAAAAAATGATCACGCCAATAACATTTTTAGATATGCGCACCATACGCAATATGACGCATTATGAGAATGCGTCTACAGTGCATAAGACTAAAAATTTTCGCACCGCTGCGCGGCGCAATTTATTTCAGAGTTTTTAAGTGTTGAGCCTAACAAAATATTCGAAGATAATATAGCTGATTCCAAATTGGTGTCGCTGGTTCCAAACTTGGTATGGCCCATGCCATACTTGTCATACTGCATTCTCCATCCTTGTAACGCGCCTTTTCATCCGTTTTGTTTGGCCCTTTCAACGCTTGGGAAGGGGCCCTTTCAACGCTCGGGAAGGGGCCCCTTCGAGCCGCCCCCCCCCCTCCCCTGGACGAAATCCTGGCTACGTGCCTGTTTCAAGTTAAAGTTGATAAGCGTTCCACGTTTATAACGGTCGGTACTCACAAGTACTTGGTAACGAATTTACTGTCCGAGCGAAAATTAGCATGCCTACGCATTGTTATTTACCATGAAGGCATATAATATGTTTCATGCACTCTATCTTTTGCGAATATGTACCTAACTTCTATAAACAATCAACAAGCATTTGAGAAGAAGAAAAAATTTAAATCGGCAGTTTAGCTTGGCCCCGGACGGCGAACTATTAAGTGTTCACGACTTATTTTTTTGAAAATAAATTACATGTTTTTCTCATCAATTTTCAACAAACAGTTATTTAATATACTGCAATGCACACATGAAACATTCATCTAAACCGTGTATCCATAATCAATTAATAAACGTTTCAGAAAACCGTGATGCATTCCGCGGATTAACTTGGCCAAGGACGGCGACGTATTTAGTGTATGCGATTTGTTTCATTGACCAATCAGGGACCTTGTCACGCTTCTTGGAGCATTTATTTAATTTCTGGACCTATGACTTGTTTACAAATAACATTCAAACCAGAGACAGTGATGTATCATACTGTTCGTCACCATATGTTAGCACATATTTATTTATTTCACATAATTTAATTTGTGAAATATAAAAAGTTGTTAACTTTTAAATTGGAACACGATCAATTTGAAACCATAATGTGTCGCCGAAAAATGCAGATAACTAAATAAAAAGGTGAATATTTCACTTTAATGCATGTTATTGTTTTTATGGTTTGTCCCAGGGAAGCGGCATTTACTTTTTACATCTCCATTCAGCTGAACGTTCCTAAAACTATGCATACTAGGGTATAACCACGGTAAAACTATTGAATGTGTTACTCATTATTGGGACACAGTCAATGCGCACGTGTGCTCCCGTACCGTTTCATATTTCAAACCTGTTTTAGCTTTACCAGAGCGCGCCAGCTAGGTCATCGCCCAAAAAGGCGTTTTACTGGTATAATATTGTGGCCTAAATCCGAGGAGATATCATTTCGCGGCATTTTTTTGGGGGGAGCGCTTTGCCCGAGGGGACGCCCTGAGTTTCTTTGCCCCCCCCCCCATCCGAAAATACCTTCCGCCGTCACTGATGGGGGAGTTGTGAATTTAAAGTTCCAGGAAAGTTAGCGGTTCCAGGATGACATCAGGGATAATTGCCCTCCCCCCCCCCCCCCTCCTAAAACAATACCGAAATCAGGCGTGGTGGTTCAAGTAACCGCAGCGGTCCTAATTCCCTACCTACCACTACCAAAACTCATTGGGGTTTGCTCCGTTATGCATGAATAGCTGATTTAAGACAAACTTTACTCGGTGAACGTTGCTTAGTTTCTTTGGAATTACGATTTGTTTCATTATTGGCCAATTGCTGGCGTTTTAGGGAGCCGTGACCCCTTGGATCCGTCAATGGTCAATTCATCCTTGTTTACATAAATCCCTATTTCCCGTCACCGAGAACTGACTGACCATACGCCTCACGTATCGTCACCAAACCGCCTCTGTATTTCGTATCTTCAATGCTTACCAGTCAAAGCGATTAACCTCGCACCCCGGTTACGTCTATCGCTCCAAGCGCGGCCTGCCCCAGCCGCATATTTTCCAAGTGTATACAGCTGTCGGGCGTGTTTGGAAATACCAACCACTTATGGAAACATGTCTGTCAAAAATATAGATATTGCTTTGATTTTGTTTGGGGAGCATTGTCCATACTTGGTTCTCCAATATATCTTCCGGTTTTTGAATATGTTTGAAAAGTTTGATTTTGGGAAATTGTTCCCCCAAAAAAAAACTATTTTTTTCATCCCAAAATCTAATTTTTACAAATATATTCAAAAACCGGAAGATATATTGGAGACCCAAGTGTGGACGATGCCACCAAAAAAAAATCAAAGCAATATCTATATTGTTGACACTTATGTCCCCCTAAGTGGTTGCTATTTCCAAACTCGCCCGCCAGCTGTATACACTTGGGAAATATTCCCCCGGCCCACGCCTCTTCAGCCGCGGTAAGTCGGCCGGGCCCTGGAACCTGGCCGGGCCATGGAACCCGCTCCCCGCTGACGTCACAACGAGGCGCCCGCCGAGCGCCATCTAGGCGTCTGGTGACTCTACCCTACTATACGGCCCCCGCTGACGTCACAACGAGCCGCCCGCCGAGCGCCATCTAGGCGTCTGGTGACTCTACCCTACTATACGGCCCCCGCTGACGTCACAACGAGCCGCCCGCCGAGCGCCATCTAGGCGTCTGGTGACTCTACCCTACTATACGGCCCCCGCTGACGTCACAACGAGCCGCCCGCCGAGCGCCATCTAGGCGTCTGGTGACTCTACCCTACTATACGACCCCCGCTGACATCACAATGAGCCGCCCGCCGAGCGCCATCTAGGCGTCTGGTGACTCTACCCTACTATACGGCCCCCGCTGACGTCACAACGAGCCGCCCGCCGAGCGCCATCTAGGCGTCTGGTGACTCTACCCTACTATACGGCCCCCGCTGACGTCACAACGAGCCGCCCGCCGAGCGCCATCTAGGCGTCTGGTGACTCTACCCTACTATACGGCCCCCGCTGACGTCACAACGAGCCGCCCGCCGAGCGCCATCTAGGCGTCTGGTGACTCTACCCTACTATACGACCCCCGCTGACGTCACAATGAGCCGCCCGCCGAGCGCCATCTAGGCGTCTGCTGACTCTACCCTACTATACGGCCCTGGTGCAGTGGGTCGATGGCGCCACTGCCTGTCCCAGCGGTGTACAGATGGTGCCACCTGTTCACCCCTGGCGGAGGAGCCATGGCAGCACCGTCGCCCCTGAGGGTGAATTGGTGGCGCCACCGTCGCCCACACGATCTAAGTCCGTGTGGCAAGCCAGCTGTTGCAGGCCGCTAAAGGTGTCGCTGTGATCGAGATGTTCGGTGTGTTTTAGCCGAATGGTTACCGTCGTGATATTGACATACCAGTATACCACTTACCAGTATACTTTATACTAGTTATCCAGTACATGTGCCACTGTACCAGTATACATAGGATATTAAACCACATGATATATTATCGCATGGAATACCACCGGATATATTGTCATACTGATGTGTTTAAAGCTGTTATTTTAGCGATTTGTTAACATTGTTTTGAACACTGTCATGAAAATTATATGAAGGAGCTTTAGTCCCATGTTCATAGGATAAAATAAAATTTGCAAGACGGGTCTGAAATATATTTCCGGCCTTTGCCATTCTTCAGAAATAGTTGAATTTTGTTTACTGAGGAACCCTCAACTCCCAAACCAGAAAAATATTTTCCGAACCTATTTTAATTTGTACGATGTTATATGAGCAAACAAAATATGGCTACAAAAATAATCATGTACTGGGGCTTTAGAATATAATTTGACAGCAACTGTTGTGTAGGGTACAGCTGCAGTGAGTAATGGAAACGAGGTTTTGGGGAACGAGTTATATTGCTAAATGTGCATGATATGCTTTTCAGTTTACGACGTAGTTTACGACGTTTGTCAGGTACGACGGTTCTGTGTCTAAGAATGACGACCAAAGGCGAGTGGTCGACTGTGGCTGGAAGGCGGAGAGAAACGCAGTATTGGCACATGCAGAAAGGAGTGCTTTAAAGGCAATGTTTCACCTTTGTATTGGTTTTGAACTGATATAGCCATTATCTTTGGCCGTTATTGAAATGTCGAAAATACTAAGGTCATTTTCCCCAAAACTTAGCCGTTTGTAAAGGGAATGTTTCACCTTTCTGAAAGTTGTCAAATATACGCTGGTTGTAGTAGAAAATATGAAGTAAGTGCTGCTGAAAACGATAGTGATATTTTTTCACTCGAAAAGTCGCTTAACTTTATACAAATTAAGTTTTTAGATTTGAGTGAATGACGTCATTATTGAGCCGCCGCCGCCGCTGATTGGCTGACAAAGTGGGATTGGCTGAAAAAGTGGATGTCAGCCAATCAGCGGCTGCACCAGCCTGGAGTCATTTTGCAAATGGTGAATTAAATTGCTTAAAAACGGTTAAGTTTTGGGGAAAATTACCTTAGTAATTTAGACATTTCAATACCGGCCCAAGATAATGGCTATCTCAGTTTAAAACTAATACAAAGGTGAAACATTCCCTTTAAGCAATTAAGTGTACTATTTGCAAAATGGGTCTATGCTAGTCCCGCCACTGATTGGCTGACATCCACTTCAAGATTGTTGGCCCTGGAAGCAGGGGCTCCAGAAAATCTTCAAGGGCCGCCCGCTCAGTTGGGGGGGGGGCAAAACTTTTTGGCCTTCAGCAAGCACGTAGCCAGGATTTTTTTATCAATGTTGTTGACCGGGGGGGGGGGGGGCGGGGGTATGTATATTATATGTATATGTATATGTATATGTATATGTATATGTATATGTATATGTATATGTATATGTATATGTATATGTATATGTATATATACGACAGCGACAACAGTGGTGTAGCAATGGTGCGTAGGCTCGCAATCCGAATACATTGCCAGAATCGGGATATTTCAGACTGCAGCGAGTAGAGTAAAAGACAGCGTTGATAACAGCGAAACGTTACCAATTGCAACTCGGTACACTACCATCTCTTGAATGGTGCTGCACGTAGTCTGGAACATATTTTTCCAGATTTCTTGGATCTCTACTGACCATGTACCGACAACAGTTGGACGGATATGTCAGGGATTGTCACAAGGCAACGCAAATATTAACATATTTCCGAAGCATAACGTAACAGACCTATTACAGTCGCTCGGCTTTACTTCGCTATGAATTATACACAAATTATATGTGCATTTTTTTAGCAAATTGTAGTTGCTAAAAACAGCTAAAATGCATTTTGAAAAGGTAAAAATGGCAACTTTTACTCCAACTTTGGGGGGGTGGCAAAAACATATTTTTGCCCCCCGACTTTTCGTTGTGGGGATGGGGGCAATTGCCCATTTTGTCCCCCCCCCCTGGATCCGCCTCTGAGGGGGGTCATCAATTGCAGTGGTGCCCCTACCTATACCCAAATCTGAAAACTCCACGGATTTGGTATACTATATTTTGAGGGTGCCCCTATCTCAGCATTTTTTCTCATAAAGTGGAAAAACGTTGGCTATAGGCATTTACAATATCAGTCGTACCCTTTCTATCATGTAAAGTGCAGCGAATAGACGTTTTTTTACAAGCAGTAAATCTTTTGTATGCGATAGCAGTGCTGTATATTGCTTTGTGTCTCGTGCGGACTTCAAAAAATGTTATTGAACTGAAAAAATAGTCAGGCTTTTGCGAAGGGAGGGGCTGGAATAAAAATTGTCACAAAAGCTGCCTTTAAACATAACTACCAATGGTATTTACGCAAAATGGACACCCACATAACTGTTATTGCGCCGCGAAGCGGCGCCAAACTTTGAGGTTTTGAGCGGGCTAGAGAACTAATTTTTAACCAGGATGCAGGGTCAAAACGAGGAAATATTTCTGGAGCAAAAGGTGGAGTCAAAAGTCATGTTGCCCCCACCACCACCATTTAAGGCCAAAGGTGGGGCCGTCCCCCCCCCCCCCCCCGTGCGGCCGCCAGTGTGTACTGTCTATATTAGACCCTTTTGTACTGGAAAAGAACAGTCATTGATTTGCGCGACGCGGACATTTTTGCTTTATTTTTTCGTCTGGATAACTAGGCCCTCAAAAATTCGATAGGTTCTATATGTATCAGCCCAAGGGCACCAATGCAGCCACTCAATGAGATCCTTCCACCGCAAAGATAAAAGGAATTTCGCCGATAGCAGGAATAAGAAAAAGATAGCAGGAATTTCGCCGCAGTGGCACGAAAATGCGTTATTTTTAGACTTGTTTCTTCTCAGAAAACTAAAACAGCTTGGCTGTAGTTCCTTACCAGTTTCAAATACGTTTCATGGATTTACATCCATGAACCACATTCTAAAAAAAGCCCAAACTGCGGGCACTATGGGTTCGTTCGCGACAAAAAAAAAGATAGTCGTGATATCGATGATTTATCAGGACGAACGTATGTGGGTAATATGCGCCTCGAAGCGGCGCGTTTTTGGTCTCTTAATTGTGCACCATTTCGCATAAAATAGGAAGGTTTTCAGCAATTTGATGGGGGCACCAGGGCATTGGTGCCCCGCCTCCCCCTCCTGGATCCAAGGGGACACGGTGCCCGGTGCCCCCTCCCTGTTCCACCGCCTAAGGAAACGGATCCCGACTCCCGAGAAGCCCTCAGGGCCCATCGAGTCCGATACGTTGTTGCTTCTGGTATAAAGGCGTGTTGGTGCCCCTTCATAGCCCAAGGGACGGGAGGCATGAAGGTGCATTTTTTTGGCAATATTTAACAATTCCAATTTAGCATCATTTCGCGAAATAAAAATAAAACTTTTCCAGCGACCAATGCTTGTGATTGCATGACGGCACCAGGTCATTATTTCCCCCCTCCTGGATGCAAGGAGGAACGGTACCCCGGTGCCTTCCCTCGCCCCACAATGCCGCCTGCTGGCACGGTGGTGCCCCTGGTACACCGGCGCCGTCGTGGCCCTGGTACGCCGGCGCGGTCGTGGCACTGGTACGCCGGCGTGGTGGTGCCCCTGTTACA
Source organism: Chirona hameri (assembly GCA_036785665.1). NCBI lineage: Eukaryota > Metazoa > Arthropoda > Thecostraca > Balanomorpha > Balanidae > Chirona > Chirona hameri. The sequence continues at coordinate 41,228 of JAXIVJ010005527.1, forward strand.
CCGGAGTGGTGGTGCCGCTGGACATAAACTATATACCAAAAACATTTTGTTTTACTATCTATTTATATAGTATGTATTATAGTATTTACTATCGCCATCACGAAAATAAACGTTGTTGTTAAACAAACAAAAAATACCATTGCGCTGGTGCCCCTGATAGGCCGGTGGTGCCCCTGATATGCCGGTGGGCCCCAAGGGGGAGGGGCATGACCCCCGTGACCCCCCCCCCCCCCCCTGGATCCGCCACTGCCTGGAAGTCAGACGACCTGTATTTCTCGAACCTTGGCGAGTACGATGTAAACAACGACCAACGCGATAGGTTGCGGTCCAAGTTGAAGTTTTTCACGTTGTTTGAAGTCTCAGTTATGGATTGATTGTTTTATTGAGCTATCGCAATGTCTCGCACTGGTCATTGTGTTCTGTGCGGGAGAAGACACAGTTACACAATGTTTGTATTTAACTCGCAAGAATTGTCTGGAAACGATTGTGCCATATGTTGGCAGCTAAAAGTGTTCTCTATAGCTCTCTATAGCTCAATAATGACGTCCTCATCCCAAATTTAAAAACCTAATTTGTAGAAATTTAAGTTGACTTTTCGAGCGAAAAAATATCACCATAATTTTTAGCAGCACTTACTTCACATTTTCAACTACAACCAGCGTATATTTGACAACTTTCAGAAAGGTGAAACATTCTCTTTAACCCTCGCGCTACGGGGGTCCTAAAACGACTCCCTCTGAGGTTTTTTTTTGCATAACTTTTTACACATGCAGTGCATCTTACTGAAATTTGCATCACCTGAGTTTACAACAATTATACGGATGCTTTTTTTTTAAAAGTCGTTGAAATTGGTTGATAAATTTGGGAACAAATGACGTTTGATGACGTCATGTTGTTGGAAAAAAACTAAACAAAATTGCAAAATAGTAGAAAACAGATATTTGAAGTAAATTGTAAACGAAATTTCTCAAAGATATAAAATGTCATTTTCTTCAAAATGGCAATCTCGGATTTTCGAAATTTTGGGTTTTTGACCCCTAAAATGAACAAAAACTGTTTTTTTGGGGGGAAAAATCACCACAAAATCAAAATTTTCAAAGATGTTAAGAACAGCACGGAATATATGTGAGAGACCTGAGTATGAATAATACTCAAACTAAATTTCAAAACAATATCTCTATTTTTGACTGAGTGATGGCTCCCTAAGTGTAAGAAACTCATAACGTCATTTTTGAAAATAACTTTTTTTGACTTTTTTTACCAGATATGAATAAAGAATTACCTTTTCTGTATTTATGAGGCAAAACTGGTCTAGCAACATGCCTTTTTATTAACATTTATCCATTTATAATTTTGAGGTTTTCTGACAGAGCGAAATCGCTGTTCTGGACGTGATCGATCGAGGTCATTCACTTGACCTGGAAGGTCACTAGTTGACCTGAAACCTAAAAATTGCATACCGTTAGATTTAAAACATGACAGGCAACATGTTGGTTCTTACTGCGTTGCTCTATCTTGCTTGGTTTGGAAGTTAACAGGGGGGTCTTTTAGGACCCCCCCCCCCCCCCCCCCCCCCTAAGGCGAAGGTGAAAAAGCTCCCGTAGGGCGAGGGTTAAAGCGACCTAAATGGATTGATTGGGTGTTTTTAAGACACCACCAACGGTGAGAAACCGGGAAAACTTCATCTTTCATACTTGTTACAGACTCCTTTCCGCTTGTGTCATGCTCATTATACTAAAGGGCGCCGCCACCTTCTGAAAGTTGGGGGGGGGGGGACGGAGGCATTCTGAAGTCGATGTTTTGCATGCAACGCCCATAGGCGTAATGTTAAAATCCGAAAATGTTGGAGGGACACGTCCCCCCGTACCCCCTGTGGCGGAGCCTCTGATTATACTGCATTGAAAGAAAATAAAGTCGAAAACCCACTGCAATGCTATGTGATTACATTGAGCGATTTAGAAATAAAATGCGACATGGCCTATGTGAGGCAGTGAGGTCGTCACCGTCGCGGGGGAGGGGGGCTCCCAGGATTGCTCCGACCGGAGAGTCCCGCCCCCCAGATTCGCAGGATTTTAACATTAGCCCTATGGGGCTGCTCCCCAAACCCCTGGCTTCCCCCGCCCCTCCCCCCCCCCAAAAAAAAACAGGCTGGCCCCCACTCAAAATGGTGTGGTGACGCCACTGATGTGAGGCGTATCCGCTGGCAGTACTCGGAATGCATTTTGATTTGTCGTGATTAAAACCCCATTAGGCCACTCGTGTCAGCTGTCATGCCAGTTAGCCGGCACGAAACAGTACCCACACCAGACACGCGTCGCCTTCACTAAAATCTAGTGTTGGTACTGTTCATGATGCGTTTTGCAACTCGTCTAAATAAAACACGTTACATTTGCAAGCAAAACACCTTTCAATATGTAAAGTAGGTACTTCTAACGTAGACAAGATTTGGCAATGCAATGTTTCCTTTTAATTATTGTCTGTAAACACCTCACCTTCTTCATTTGGTGTATTCATGCATTCCAGCTTTCATTAATTAAATGTCTGCTACGTATATAACAAGCTGTTTTTCTTCTACTCTTTTCTCTCTCTCCTCTTTCCTCCTTTCTCTCCTTTCATGTTTCCTCTCACTCCTTCTCTCCTATTTTCTTTCTCGTCTCTTCTCAGTTCTCTCCCCTATCACTCTCCTCTTCTCTCTCTCCTCTCTCCCCAATATTTCACTCCTTTCCCTCAATTTCCCTCCCGTTGCCCGCGCCCTGTTTCACCTTACCTACCGATCTGGCCTCTCTCATATTTTCACGTAGCTGTTGGTGTAAGACGCCGTCGGCCGCTCGGACCCCGATCAATGCACAAGATGGTTGCCATGCCAACATCAGATGAGAAAATGGCGCCACGGGGGATACCGCTTTTCGTCACGGGTAGCCTTCACATGGCGCGCAGGTGAGAAGGCCTTGTGTGGCTCGCTCTGCGCTGAGGGCGAAGTGTAGGATTTATGTAAAATGCAATATAGTAAGCTGTGATTTATGCTAAGGTTTCGACGATACTGTTACACCAAGCAAAAACACCGAATATGAGAGAACTTGTATTATGTTGTTTGGACACTTCTATCGTAAAAGCACCTTTTGAAGTATGGTTACTTGTTTTTCCGTTGCTTTATCATTTCATATCATATAAATTAGTTTGGAAAAATACGTTTTGAACCCTGCTTGTTGTCCTCCATTTTAACGTTGGATTGATTCTCGCGTGCACCTCTGTTTTTAATCTATTGGATTGACACGCAGCTTCCCTCCTAATGTAGGCCCGAAAATCAATGTTGTACTGTACGTCACGATCAGCTCATACCGACTTAGCTACGTAGATTATTCTGCACATCTCATCTTCCCAGAGCATTCGCTGAGTATCGTTAACTATTGATAGTTATCCGCCATTTTAAGTGTTTGGTTTGAGTAGCTATGCCGATGCGGTATTATTGCCAATTAAACAACATAATTTTGGCTAATCTGTCTGCCTTATCATTTTCCCGGAGATGATATTCCATCCATACTATGAATATATATATATATATATATCGCAGTATTGTCTCCATTGGACCCAGTATCATAGGATAAATGTTGCATCGTCAAATCGTACGGCCTGGCCTACGTCTAAGTAGTGGGAGGAATATATTCCTAAACCACCCCCGATTGCGTCACCCCGCCCGACGCAGATAACCGGGCCGATCCCTCATGGTTCTTCGCCGTATCTGGCCATACATGCGAAGGCTGCTTAATACGGCGGGCCGGCGGCACATTCAGTCCTCTCAGAGCGGCCGCCGCTATCTGACCGCGGCGTAGCGGCGCGGCGATATCACGCGACACATCCGGCGCAGTTCATTGTCGGCCCCGCGGCGCCGCGCCGCCGTCCGAGCAGTCCATCTCGGACCCGAGACGCGTCTGAGATGGCCGCATTGTCCCGGCGACGGCCGCGCCGAGTTATTGCCAGCCATAGCTCTCGGCCCGGCCGCGCAGCCGGCCTCGGCCGCCCCCCCCCCCGGACCCCGGAGAGGTCAGCAGGGGTCACTGGTCCGACCTCCGCTGACGTAACACGTCGGCAGAGAAATGTCGCGTCCGAGGCGCGCGCTGAGGCAAAGTTGAGGCGTCGTTAAAGTGATGTCGGGCGGTATGGGGCGGCCGCCGCGCCCGACTGCCATTACTGGGAGTATTGCGCTGCAGGCAGTTGTGCTGTAGACGAAAGCAGTCGCGCAAATCACGCCGTCTTTCCGCTGATAAGTTGGAGTGGCGCTGGATTTGGCGTTTCGCCGGATTGCGGAATTGCGTGGCACTTGGTGCCGGAAACGTCACGTCTGGCTCATTATGTAGCTGACGCAACGCCGCTATTTATCGGCAGTCGTCTTTCAGAGCGCTTTCAGTCGTTGTTCAGCGTCTTTCAGAGCGCTTTCAGTCGTCTTTCAGCGTCTTTCAGAGCGCTTTCAGTCGTCTTTCAGCGTCTTTCAGAGCGCTTTCAGTCGTTGTTCAGCGTCTTTCAGAGCGCTTTCAGTCGTCTTTCAGCGTCTTTCAGAGCGCTTTCAGTCGTTGTTCAGCGTCTTTCAGAGCGCTTTCAGTCGTCTTTCAGCGTCTTTCAGAGCGCTTTCAGTCGTCTTTCAGCGTCTTTCAGAGCGCAACGTCAAGGTTCTGCTCAGACTGTCATTAGTCTTCCTATGCGCTTACTTCATAATCAAGCTTCACAAAATATTATGTTTGGTGATCGGAGAATGGTATCTGTGGAGTCCAGACTCCAAACTAACTGTGGAGTTCGAACCAACATATGCTAAATACTAGGCAGCGGTTCTAATACTTGCACCGCTGAATTTCGGTTATTGAAGTATATGGTGTTGAAAACAATTGTCAGCACCGGATGACAGTGGTTGTCAGTATCAATTTTGCGGCAATGCAATCGGACTAAAACACACGCACGGTGGGGGTTGATTTCAACCCCCCCCCCCCTCCGTTTTTTTTCCCCGCCAAATTTGGCACAGCTGTTTAGGCATCAATTACCCACATAGTCTTTAAAAAAATACCTCTGGTCATCTCAGGTCAGGTCACCAGGGCAGGTCACGTGACCCCGCCTCCAAAACGTTTGTGGCCATACCACAGCCACAGTTTGTGGCTGATCGGTTTCAAACTTACAGGATTTAATAAGGTCATAGGTAACTACCATTCGTTTTTCTTTGATTTGTTTGTATATCGGCGACCTAAGGTCGAGTCAATTTCGTGACCTCCCCATTATAAGTCAATGAGGAAATATTCAAATGCTTCCTATTCCAAGGAAAGGCACGTAGCCAAGGGGGGCGGCGGGGGCGGCGGGGGCGCCCCCCCCCCCCCCCCCCCCTTGGCTATCTGGCTCGAGAAATCTAACGCCGTTTTCTACTTGTCGCTACGTTGCGTGGTTTTCGAGATCTTAGGGGGCTGATATCACTCCCCCCCCCCCCCCCGGCCGTTCGTGGTTGGCGCAGACCCCCGGCCGTGCGCGTGTTAAGTGAATTGTTTTCTACAAGAGGGGAAGTGCCTGTCAGAGGCTCAGTTCAAGACAATGTTACCCCTGTCATTGGTAGCATTGTCATAGAAGTCCCCTGTAACACAATTGTTAAGTAGCACCTAACATACAACGGCGATTTCCTGCATAAATCCCATTCGACAGCCATTTTCTATTTGCCATGGTGTTTGCAATTTTAATGCAGCCCTTCGCGACATAGGAGACGCACAATTTAAATCCGAAAGTTTGTGGCCTTATGCAAACTGGATCTGCATTAAAAAAGTAACTCGAATGCAGTGTCTCCTACTTGGAACGTGGCACGTCAGTGGTTCCGTTCAAGGCCGCAGCGATGACCGCTGCGGTGACCGCAGTGAGACGAGCGATGACCGCTGCGGTGACTGCAGCGAGACGAGCGATGACCGCTGCGGTGATTGCAGTGAGACGAGCGATGACTGCTGCGGTGACTGCAGCGAGACGAGCGATGACCGCTGCGGTGACCGCAGTGAGACGAGCGATGACCGCTGCGGTGACTGCAGGAGACGAGCGATGACCGCTGCGGTGACTGCAGTGAGACGAGCGATGACCGCTGCGGTGACTGCAGTGAGACGAGCGATGACCGCTGCGGTGACTGCAGCGAGACGAGCGATGACCGCTGCGGTGACTGCAGTGAGACGAGCGATGACCGCTGCGGTGACTGCAGCGAGACGAGCGATGACCGCTGCGGTGACTGCAGCGAGACGAGCGATGTAGCGTCCTTGCTGTCAGTATGCAGAAGGCGTTCGCTTCTAAGCTGATGAGCCATAGCTCGCAATCGTGCCCGAGCATGGCCGACTCTGCATGGATTAGGCACTGAGTTCAAATATTAGTACAACTCAAATAATTCAACTTCTGAAATGAATTTTGGAGAGTAAGAGGTATTCTGCGAAGCATATGTATTGGAGCATTAGGACCAAAAACGGGTCCGATTATCATTTTCTGAACTTGAAAAAGATGCATAAAATATCCGCCCTGATCACTTTGCAATCACATATACTTATTGTGACCATGGGTTTCGAATCTTAGCGGCACGTCTTGCCTTCAGTGGACACTGATGTAAACTGGAACATATTTGCCGCATATTATTTTCAAATTATTCATGAAATATTGTTTTAAGATGCGTGTATGTTTCAAGACCGCCTGGCATTCCACAAAGCCTTACATTTCCTGGACACTCACGCCATTATTTTCTCTCTTTTTTACTTTTAATTGGTCGATATTGAGGTCATCACATTGGAGCTATTTTGAAGTAAGATATCACATTTTGTCTAATTGTTAGGTCTCGCCACGTTCCGCTGTTTTTATAATATCGAGGCCAGCCACCACTAATGCTTGTTCTGGGATTTCGTTCGACAATTAGCAAGTGTCAAGACATTAGCAATAGTTGCGTGGCAATATTCAAATTCTAGATCTCCTATATAAAGGGCAAATTCAAACCGTTTGACAGACATGGACTCGAAAACCTTTGGTGGTGGACCCAAACCCCATACATTCTCTGAATCAGCATGATGGCCGGCAGGTTATTGTACCACTATCACCCAGATCGGATCTCTATAGTTTTCAAGTAAATTGTGAAAGCGTGGAATTTGTAAAGAGTGCAATGATATTCGTATTTAGTGGCCCGAATGTCTGCATACATTGCGCTTTTGTGACATTCATTCTGGAGCCAAGCCCAACACGCTAGGGTTGTGTATTCAGTGTTGAATACAAGGCCCAGGGGTGTGTCATCCCGGGATTCCCCATGTATCGGCTGCCGAGCGCCTAAGCATTAGCGATGACGTCACTGGTGATCTGGTCCAGTCGTGGCCAGCCCCGTCGCCGCAGCTGCGCTTTCGAGCGTTTTGCGGTCTTTTGACGGGTGTTGACGAGTGGCAATTTGAAGTTGTCGCCGTTAGATAAGTAAGTTAGTTAGTTAGGTTATAAGTCTATGCTTTTGAAATATTTTGCTTTTTTACGTTTTTTAAGCATACCTTGAACATTAACAACAAAAAAAGTAATTTCTCGCCCCTCAGCCAGACTGGGGCAGCGTGTGGCCGTCTAGCCCCTCAGTCGGACAGGTACAGCGTATGCCCGTCATGTCACTCAGTCAGACCGGGGCAGCGCATGGCCGTCTCACCCCTCAGTCAGACCGGTGCAGCGTATGGCTGTCTCGCTCATCAGCCAGACCGGGGCAGCGTATGACCGTCTCTCCCCTTCCCCCTCAGTCAGACCGGGGCAGTGTATGGCCATCTCACCCCTCAGCCGGACTGGGGCAGCGTATGGCCGTCTCACTCCTCAGTCAGACCGGTGCAGCGTATGGCCGTCTCGCCAGTCCCCCTCACACAGACCGGGCAGCGCATGGCCGTCTCCCCCTTAGCATGAATTAACGGAGGGATAATTATCCGCGGTAAACGTAATCTTAAATAGGATCGTACCTTAGGCGCAACTATCAGTATCCCGTTCGAAATATTCTCACCGCACCGAGCCGCGTGCGAGGACAGCAGAGTCGGACCAGAGCACCAGTGACGTCACGCTAATTCTTCTCTTCTTCTCTTCTTAATGTTGAGCGATTGGGGCGCTAAAATCCCCGGATGACTCTACCTCTCTTATACGGCCTTGCATTATTTTATCTACCGTGCGGCCTTGCCAAGGCCCTATAACCGTTGAATCCGTGTCCTTTTAATTAGGTAGGTACCTACATTGGTTGAATATGATTAATCCTGGCGATCCTAGCCCAAATTTATAATAGTGATAGCGTGTATTTTTTCAAGTGATGCTTTAGTGTGTCAGTATTATTTGGTTGTTAAACTTGAAAACCCTTGGTGGTGGTCGGTGGATCCAAAACGATGATCCTTACTAGCACAAATTTATATTAGTGTGGCTGGTAGAATGTATTTTTGAAGTGGTACTTCAGTGTGTCAGTATTATTTGGTTGTGCGAAAAGTCCAATCTTGGACTAAATATAAATTTAGAGCACTAATAGAGTGCTTTAAAATTAGATTCATGACCGTGGCCTTATGGCATACTAGGAGGAGTACTCTCGAATCAGATTAATTGATGTGGCCTTATGGCATTCTGGGAGAAGTGCTCTAAACTTAGATGCATGACCGTGGCCTTATGGCATACTGGGAGGAGTACTCTAAAATTAGATTCATTGCTGTGGCCTTATGACATTATAGGAGGAGTACTCTAAACTTAGATTAGATGCATGACCGTGGCCTTATGGCATACTGGGAGGAGTACTCTAAAATTAGATTAATTGCTGTGGCCTTATGGCATTCTGGGAGGAGTGCTCTAAACTTAGATTAGATTCATGACCGGGGCCTTACGGTATACTGGGAGGAGTGCCCTAAAATTAGATTCATGACCGTGACCTTGGCATAGTGGGGGAGAAATATAAATTTAGAGCACTAATAGAGCGCTTTAAAATTAGATTCATGACCGTGGCCTTATCGCATACTGGGAGGAGCACTCTAAAATTAAATGAATTGATGTGGCCTTATGGCATACTGAGAGGAACGCTCTAAAATTAGCATATGGCATACTGAGAGGAAAGCTCTCAAATTAGATTATTTGCCGTGGCCTTATGGCATACTAAGAGGAGCGCTCTAAAATTATATTAGATTCATGACCGTGGCCTTACGGCATACTGAGAGGAGCGCACTAAAATTGTATTCATGACAGTGGCCTTGGCATAGTGGGGGAGAAATATAAATTTAGAGCACTAATAGAGCGCTTTAAAATTAGATTCATGACCGTGGCCTTATGACATACTGGGAGGAGCGATCTAAAATTTGATTAATTGCCGTGGCCTTATGGCATACTGAGAGGAACGCTCTAAAATTATATTAATTGCCGTGGCCTTAGGGCATACTGAGAGGAACACTCTAAAATTAGATTCATGACCATGACCTTATGACATACTGGGAGGAGTACTCTAAAATTAGATTAGATTCATGACCGTGGCCTTACGGCATACTGAGAGGAGCGCACTAAAATTAGATTGATGACTGTGGCCTTGGCATAGTGGGGAGAAATATAAATTTAGAGCACAATAGGGCGCTTTAAAATTAGATTCATGACCGTGGCGTTATGGCATACTGAGAGGAACGCTCTAAAATTATATTAATTGCCGTAGCCGTATGGCATACTGAGAGGAACGCTCTAAAATGAGATTCATTGATGTGGCCTTATGGCATACTGGAAGGACTGCTCTAAAATTATATTACATTCATGACCGTGGCCTTACAGCATACTGGGAGGAGCGCACGAAAAAAAAATAATGACCGTGTCTTTCGCATAGTGGGGGAGAAATATATTTTTTACCTGGGCAACGCCGGGTACCCCCGTTAGTAAAATATAAAATTCAAGAAATGATTGTTAAAAATTGCGTCAAATTATCAGTAACATGCCAAAGTACCTATTTATTTTAGAACCAAAGTGAATTAATAAACGTAAGAAAATACGCAACTTACGCAAATGTTAACAATAATGTCTTTAATGCCAGCCATCCAAGTCATAAATAATTCAAGAGATTAATTTGATTGCAAACTGCTCACCCATATCATGTGTGTCTGATACATTTTTGTTCTGTTGCATTTGTATAACACATTGTTGATAACGGCTGGAATTTTTAGATCAATATCATGTGTTATCGGTGGTGTTTGGCGTCATGCATTAAGAATCACGTAATTTATGCCCAAATTTAGGGTAAAATGGTTTGGATGACATCACAGTTAGGTGAAAACACAGCATCAGCGTACGCACACAGGGAGGTAGTTGGCATAACTATATGTCATCTCGATTGGCTTGATTCGCAGAGAATCTGCATGGCATGCGAAACGTGGAATAAACACCATGGCATAGGATTGATTATCAATGCAAATATTAGCCGCTTTCAAGAAGGATTATTGCGCTGAAAAGTTTCTGAAAAGTTTCTGAAAAGTTTCTGAAAAGTTTCTGAAAAGTTTCTGAAAAGTTTCTGAGAAGTTTTGGTATAGAAGTCTTAGTATATTATGCATTCCAAGAAATAAATTACTGATTTAAGCGATATTTTCACTATTCAATAGTTATGGAAACATGTATTGAGCTCATACCAAGTTTATGATACAAAATTGGACGTTTTTTAAAGAACATATGCGTCCATTCGTTCAGTTTAGCATACCCTCATACTAGTTACTAAATCTGGCAGCGTCATGGATCACAGGTCTGTCTGTTCATGCGCAGTGATGTGCCAACATAGATTCGCCGCCGCTTCCGACCCGCGTACCGCACACACATAGACAAAGCCAAGCCGCACAGGCCGGCCGCCGGATTGGACCGGATTGGGCGAGTCCATTGCGTCCAATTGCGTCACACGCCACAGAATGAGAGAAGAGAACACAACTTTTACATGCGATTTTTGGCTTGAAATGTCCCTTATAATTTTGTAATATGTTGGTAAGAATATAATATGTTGACAAAATTGCGGTTTGGTGGTAATTAGCAAGATAAGTATTGATAGGTCAGTTGTGATGCCGACTGCAGATCTCCACCGACTGCAACTTGTCAAAACTTCAGAACGATTCAGAAATTCTGTGGCGTGTGACGAAATTGGACGCAATGGACTCGCCCAATCCGGCCCAATCCGGGAATGGATCGTCGAACTAAAACTTCTATACCAAAACTTGTTAAAACTTTTCAGAAACTTTTCAGAATCTTTCTGCGCAATAATCCTTCGTGAAAACGGCTAGTATATAAGAAAATATACAAATATAATTGTATATTAGAGCAATGATCAATACTTCAATTCCAGTTGAGTTCGTGTTATTTCACCAAGCCAATGTATTACGTAAATAGTGTATGTTTGTCAATTGTTGCGCCAGGCTTTTAATTTTGTCGTTATGATCGCATATAATTTTGGGAGTCGTATAGTCGAATCTGCTCTATTGTGCTCGGGAAGCTATACCATTGCATGTCAAGTAGAGCAGATTGTGCGCCAACATGGCTGCATTTTGGTGTTTAGGGGGTGCTGCTGCCTCGCTGTGTCTCTCCGTGATCCAGGGGCACTCTTTTTCGGGCGCTCCTGTGTGTTTTAGCGCGAAACTTGCCGCCAGCAGCTGGAGTTAAAGTTTGTTTCTTGAGTAAGATTTTGTATTGGATATTTGACGTAAATTTGCAATAGTTAATACTAGTGCTAACCCGTCCGCTATCCTGGACTTTTCTTCCGAAACACTTGCCCGTTTATTTACCATATTCCTGTCCCGTTCCTGTCCCGTTCCTGTCCCGTTCCTGTCCCGTTCCTGTCCCGTTCCTGTCCCGTTCCTGTCCCGTTCCTGTCCCGTTCCTGTCCCGTTCCTGTCCCGTTCCTGTCCCGTTCCTGTCCCGTTCCTGTCCCGTTCCTGTCCCGTTCCTGTCCCGTTCCTGTCCCGTTCCTGTCCCGTTCCTGTCCCGTTCCTGTCCCGTTCCTGTCCCGTTCATGTCCCGTTCCTGTCCCGTTCATGTCCCGTTCCTGTCCCGTTCCTGTCCCGTTCCCGTCCCTGTCACCATCGCAGTCCCTGTCCCGTTCCCGTCCCTGTCCCTTTCTATTTCCGATCCCTGTCCCGTTCGTGTTCCGATCCCTGTCCCGTTCTCGTTCCGATCCCCGTCCCATGCATGTACCCGTCCCTGTCCGGTTCCCGTTCCGTATCCCGTTACTGTATCCCGTTCCCATATTCCGTTCCCGAAATAAAGTTAAAAGTTAAGTTATATGGGGTTACTCGTTAGACATTTGCATACATCAACCTGATCCGCCAACCGGGAGTGCGTTTCAAGCGCAGCTTGTTCTTCGATAATAATTACTTGAATCAATATTCGGCGGCTATTGCAAGCTTTACCGACGTGAATTACGCCGAACAACGTCAGACAGCGTTTTAGACGCGAATTACGTCAGACGCGTCAGACGCGAATTACGTCAGACAGCGTTTGATTAGCCCTCGCCCTACCCTAAGACGACCTGCCCCTGATACTTTTTTGCATAACTTTTTACTTATGCGGCGAATCTTGCTGAAATTTTCAGTAGCTGTGTTTAGAACAATTATACGTATGCTGTAAAAATTCCATTAAATTGGTTAAGTAGTTTAAGAGATAATGATGTTTTAATGACGTCATGTTGGTTGAAAAAGATAAATGTTTGAAAAGTCGTAAAAACAGAGTTTTGAAGCAAATTGCAAACGCAATTCAGCAAAGATAGAAAATGGCATTCTCTTTAAAATGGCAATCTTGGATTTGCGAAATTTTGGGTTGTTGACTCCTAAAAAAATTAAAACGTATTGCTTTTTGGAAAAGTCACCACAAAATCAAAATTTTCAAAGATGTTAAAAAACCGGAGTATATGTGAGAGAACTGAGTATGGACCCAAACCAAATTGCAAAGCAATATCTCTATTTTTAACTGAGTGATGGATCCCTAAGTGTAAGAAACTCATGACGTCATTTTGTATAACGTTTTTGGATTTTGTCACCAGATACGAACAAATAATTACCTTTTCTGTATTTCTGAGACCAAACTAGTCTAGGAACATGCCTTTTTATTTACATTTATCCATTTCTAATTTGTAGGTTTTCTGTCAGCAAAATCGCTGTTCCGGACGTGGTCGATCCGAGGTCATTCACTTGACCTGGAAGGTCATCCGTTGACGCGAAACCTAAAAATTGCATACCCTTAGATTTCAAACATGACAGGCAACATGTTGGTTCTTACCGCGTTGCTCTATGTTGCTTGGTTTGGAAGTTAACAGGGAGTCTTTTAGGACCCCCCCCCCCCCGTAGGGCGAAGGTGAAAAATGCTCCCGTAGGGCGAGGGTTAAAACTGTCATTATAACGTCCATGTTTGTAAATATGAATAATTTGTGCGTGTATATTGGTTAGAAATGATTGCGCTTTACAGCTGTATAATTTTTGGTCGTTTAGCACCCTCCGGTTTTGCGGTATGGCAGTGTACATATTGACAATTGGCAATCTTTAGATTCCATGCGGATTTGAGCACTGAAGTATTTATATGAAACCTTAAGTTTCACATGCATTTTAGAGACGGTACATTTATCTACACATTTTCATTTGTTTCATCTCTTCATGTTCTATTTGTTCAAAGCACTAATTTTAATCGTGAAAAACGTCATAAAACCATGAATTTGCGTTTGTATAGCCATTTCCTTTGCATGTGCCACACGCTGCTCGCCGACCCACAATACATACGCCAGCTCGATCACTTCTATACACGTCTGTGTTTGTCGCATGCCGATCATCAGATTGTTAGTTGCCGAGATATCGATATGGGATTACATCCCTGTTTCTCCATTTTACCGCTTGGCCTGCACATCGCCCAAACTGATTGTGGCGGAAAGACAGACAGACGGACGCTTATTAAATAGTAATATAGATTGACTGGAAAATAGCAGTAACTGTTCAAAAATCTGACTTTACCTGGCGGAAATTGTGATTTATATTTCACCTTGCAAATGGATTATTTGGGCACGATATGAATTTGGTAGAAAAGGTTTGGGAAATGTGTTCGCTGATATGTCACACTGCAAAGATAGAGCAAAGTGGAGTGCGTCGACACCATGTGTACGTGTTACTACTTACTATTTGATTCCAAAATTTCACTTTTCTGTTAAATAATTGTGTTGTGTGATGTACTAGAGGCTCATGACTACAACATGCGTGTTTTGAAGGAAAGTAAAGTCAATCGCAGCGCAGTTGTAGGTATTCTTCATAACCGATCTGACCCTTATTCCTATATTGACACAAATGAGACAAAAATGAGTGCGTGTGAGTGCGAATGAGTGCGACAGGAGTAAACATTTAAGTATTAAAAGCAGCTTCATGTGCGCATTCCCTGAATAGGTAGTATATTGCATAACATATTTCCACTACAATTTTGCCCTTGCGAGCTGTGCTGTGTACTCCACAGCGGGATTGCATGACACAAAGACATGCATTACTGGATGCGAATCGGAAGTTGACACCCACTGCCGCCCGGCCCACATGTTGCGTACCCACGAACAGAAAGCAACGATGATTGATGACGTTGCTGAATGGCGTTTGTCAATGGCGTTTGACATCCTTTCTTCGCGGTAAAATATCAGTCGAGGCGATATGGTGGACTAGCTAAAAATGTCAAATGGACGAGTTGCGGAATTTAATTTCCTACGAGAAATAAGTTGCCCTGCCGATGCTTACTCTGATGCGTCACCATTTGATATCAGAAGAGGCGTAATGTTGCCATGGTGCGTCGATACAGTCGTGGAAGCTATTCCAGTATTAGTGGTGTTGTGTGTTATGGTGCATATTCAGAATTTTAAGGAACTATTACACTTACCATGAACAATTGGACTGTGAACACCCTTAATGAAGGTGTTTGAGTTTTTGTCCGCGCAAAACGCCAACACACCATCCTGCTACTCAAATGACGTTTCCAGCAACATATAAACACAGCATGGCATTGATTTGTGCAGCTAATATGTTCACGAAGATGACCTACTTCCATCCTTCAGTTTCATTTCAAATTGAAGATAGATGTTGATAATTGAATCATCATATTTCAAGCGTGACATGGAACTGCCGATAGCGGAAGATGTATCTGGTTAAATCTTTGTTGAAGCGTAACTAACTTCCAGCAGAGGGTTCTTTCTTCCTCTGTCTAGGTGCAATGTGTGTGTTTTGTAATTACTGTGAAGCCTTAAAGACCTCATATTTTTGCGGATCAGAAAGTGTATCTTTTTACACCTGAATACTGATTGAAATGGACAGTCTCATATTCTGCATCTGTCCAAGTCATATATGTATATATGTGACTTGTACGGAAATAACTACTAATAATCATAGGCCTTCAGGTGCAAAGATGTGACATTGCTGTGATAATTTACACATATATTGTGCAATCAAAAAGTTGCACAGTGTCAGTAAGAAATGTCTGCGCCTTTGCAGATGCATCGGATGGTTCCAAATGTTTACCTGTTTGCTATTTTGCTAGTTGTTGTCATTTATTCCAGATATCATACCTGGTGATCGAGAATCAATGACCCAAAAATAAAGAAGTCACGTGCAAAAGCAAAATAATATTTTTCATAACCACGTGACAAAATCCTTTGTAGACATTTGGTCATTTTGCCTAAATATCATTTTGAATACGTAGTCCACGTTTCTTGTCACAACGAGCAATTCTCCTCAGGAGCCCTGTTCGGCACTTTCAGCCCAACGGCACGTTTACCAAAAACAGGCTAGTCGGATTGAACCTCTGGTGACCTCAATATCGACCTGAGCCAAATATGACTGAAATAGTTGTAAAATTATTTTTGACGAGCTTTCGAACGTTATTTTCGTCTTTTGCTTTTGTCTACGTATAATATGAGCTGTGTTCGAGGAGGAGGGCGTCGAAACCAAAACGCCCCCCCCCCCCCTGGCACGGAGAAGGTGGCGTCAAGCACCGGCACGGTGCGAGTTAATCAATTTCAAATTTTGACCTTATGTGATCTGACCTTGACCCAAACTTCACCCAAGGGCCATTATATGGGGTTAAGTTGTGAAAATGGCTACTACTATCGTTTTTTTTCTCGATTTGTCCGTGGTGTAGACGACCCCGACTGGCCAGTCGGAGTCGGGACAGGCTGCCGGCCAGTCGGAGCAGTCTGTGGAAAGCCTTCCGTTTCGGTACTTGCCGCAAGGAGCGTGTATAAAACTGTTGCCGAAACGCCCTCCGAACGGCTCCCAGACTTCAGTTCACCGTGCCTCAGCACAATCCAGCTGGCTTGCTCCTTGGTGAACGGGCTGTTTGACTTGAAGTGCCGAGCAGGGCTTCTAGGATAACTGCTCATTAGAACCAGAAAGCGTCACATAAGTAATTTAAATGTTACTAAATCAAATGCCCAATGTTTACAATAGATTTCAGCACGTGCTTATGCAAACTATTATTTTAGCACGTGACTTGTTTATTTTTTGGTCATTAATTATCGATCACCGGGTAGCTAGAAGCAAACTTTTTACTCCTTTTTCTGGAACTATCAAATATGTTATATGTTTAAAATGTCCACCTGTCAAATGAACAAAAATGCATGTTTATCGAGAATCTATTTAGCATTCGATGCAACGTGCTCATTGCCAGTTTCAGCTTCTACTTATTGTGTATTTACCGCCCGGCATTGGTGACAAACCACATAAACAAAGGCAAATTGATGAATTTGCCGGATTTGCTCCTAACTCCTTATTTCAAATGCACCCGTACAGTCAGCTAGAATAAAATATCTTATTTTACCTTCTGCATGTAGTTTCAGTGAATTTCCGTGCCCATTCAGTTTCAGCCCTCTTCCGTAATAAATGACTTCTGGGGAGACGCTTTTGAGGTGCTTATTAACTTATTGTGCGCTAATTAATTTATCGGTAATGACGCCGCCATCAAACTTCGTTGGCTGCCATCTCTCGTGTTTTTATAAACTTTCATTATTTTTACTACTTTTCGATCCCTCATGTACGCTGACGACCTGAAGCTCTGTAGGCGGATTCGCTCCCCAGACGACGCCGTCGCTCTTCATACCGACTTGGAAAACCTTTTGTGCTTGGTCTGATGCTTGGAAACTAAAACTAAATCCGATAAAGTGCAAGGTCATAACATTCACTTCACTCAAAAAACCTGTCTTGACGTCATACTCCATCGGCATTTGCTTCTTACATCGACGGCCTTATCGGGAGAGCGAATCGCGCCCTTGGGATTTACATGCGTTCACTTCAAACGTCACGTGCGTCGGCAGGTCGCAAGTTCAAGCCAGCTCCTCTCATCACGGCTTTTAACGCGCATATTCGCTCTATTTTGGATTTTGACAGCATAACCTGGTCGGGTGCTGCCAAGTCTCACACCGTGCGACTGGATAGAGTCCAACATAAGTTTTGTATTTGGCTGGCCGTGAACTCAAACCGCCCATCTGACTCACTTGACTACTCACACTTGCTTAACCACTTCGGAGTCTTACGGATTACCTCTCCACTAGCGCAGCACGACTTTATTTTCTTGCATGGTGTGCTTGTGGGACGCTTTGATTCAGTTGACATCCAGGGCATGTTTGGTCTTGCAGTTCCTGCCAGACCCACTCGCACGCGACCAATTTGACATGTTCCTATCGTCAAAGTCGAGACAATTAAGAACGGGATGTTCTGTCGCCTACCGCGTCGGGCAAACCTTCTGCACGAAAACATTCCCAGCGCTGACCTCTTTGGCGACCGATGCACTTATGCAAAATGTGTATCAATGTTTATCCGCCACACAGTGTGATGTATTTTACTTCTCATGACCACTTGACCCTGTGACACTGTATGCTCTGCTATTTATCGTTTTTATTTTCTTGACTCCGTCTGTATTTGGGTTATTTTGTACCTGTTGACGGTAAATAATAAATACAAATATAATAAAAATACAAATCCCAAGGATCGCTCATACTTTCCCAGTTTCATAGGCCATTTACATTCTGGGGGCGCACGATGAGCCAGTTTACCCGGTTTTATAAGTACAACGTTCGCTCACCAGACAACTCAGCCGAATGAACTATACAACCGCATTTCCTCAGAAGCCATGCTTTTCAGCGCCGCGGCCCAACGGCGCAAAAACTGTCCTGCGGTACAGTCTACCCACGCAGACGCTTTCCTGCGGTGCAGTCTACCCACGCAGACACTGTCCTGCGGTACAGTCTACCCACGCAGACACTGTCCTGCGGTGCAGTATACCCATGCAGACACTGTCCTGCGGTGCAGTCTACCCACGCAGACACTGTCCTGCGGTGCAGTCTACCCCCGCAGACACTGTCCTGCGGTGCAGTCTACCCACGCAGACGCTGTCCTGCGGTACAGTCTACCCACGCAAATACTGCCCTGCGGTGCAGTCTACCCACGCAGACACTGTCCTGCGGTGCAGTCTACCCATGCAGACACTGTCCTGCGGTGCAGTCTACCCACGCAGACACTGTCCTGCGGTGCAGTCTACCCACGCAAATACTGTCCTGCGGTGCAGTCTACCCACGCAGACACTGTCCTGTGGTGCAGTCTACCCACGCAGGCACTGTCCTGCGGTGCAGTCTACCCACGCAGACGCTGTCCTGCGGTGCAGTCTACCCACGCAGACGCTGTCCTGCGGTGCAGTCTACCCACACAGACACTGCCCTGCGGTGCAGCCTACCCACGCAGACACTGTCCTGCGGTGCAGTCTACCCACGCAAATACTGTCCTGTGGTGCAGCCTCCCCACGCAGACACTGTCCTGCGGTGCAGTCTACCCACGCAGACACTGTCCTGCGATGCAGTCTACCCACGCAGACACTGTCCTGCGGTGCAGTCTACCCACGCAGACACTGTTCTGCGGTGCAGTCTACCCACGCAGACACTGTTCTGCGGTGCAGTCTACCCATGCAGACACTGCCCTGCGGTGCAGTCTACCCACGCAGACACTGTCCTGCGGTGCAGCCTACCCACTGCAGCTCGGTCCGGCGCCCAGCGCTAGGCGGAGCCCTATATCTGGGCGCTGCCCAGCGTCCGCACCAGAGTCGCCGGCTGCAGCGCAACAGCCGAGCTGCTTTTCCGCACGTCAGCCGCCGTCCAGGACTATAATTAATCCGCGCGAGGCTGCAGCGGCCGCGCAATCATCCCACATTCAGTGGCTAAATTAAATCTGGCTTCCATAACACATTTGCTGCGCGGTGACAGCGTCCGCGGGTGGCGCTGTGCTGGTTGCAGCGCCGCCACCGCCGCCGCCGCCCTGCCTCGCAGCCTCCGACGCTGCTCTCGGGTCGGCAATCTGCGTCACCATGGCAACGGATCAATGCCTTCTGCGGCGCGGCGGTCGATAACCCGGGCGACGGATGCTGCGCGGGAGCGGCAGGAGCCGCGTCAGCGCTGCCTCCGCCGCCACCTCCGCTCCTCCTCCGGCTCCCCCGCTCTGCCCCGGGGCCGGACCGGGGCAGAGGCTGAGGCCGGATCAAGAACCGGAGCCAAGACCGGGGGCGGCAGCGTATACTCATATTGGCTTGTTAGGAAAACTTAACGTGAAGTTATGGAAAGAGCAGTGTATGCGATGTGTCTGCTCATGGAACAAACGAAAGGGATTATATGTTTTCTTTGTCATGTACTTTATCAATTGTATTCATTTAACAGTTATTTTCACATGTCAATATCGATGTATTTTGCTTATATTTTTTAACATAACTAATTTATTCCTGAATTGCTCAACGATATAAGTTTGATGTCATGCGCGCTTATCCTTGGATATCAAACAGACCAATTTCTTGGAACAGCTATGAAGGATGGGCATGATATTCAGACATGTTTAGTGTTCGTGGATCCCAAAGACGGATCCAATCACTGGTCTGAATTCCGTCGATCCCATGCACATGTCTGATGTTATCTGCATTCATCATGAAAATAAAAGCAGCTAACCACTCACCATTTTTTCGCTGTTGAGCCTTTCAATCATTGCAATGCATTCTTGGATCTGATATCCGTTTATGGAATCCACGCACATGTCTTATGATATTTGCCTTATATTGTCAGAATAAAATCAGTGAACCTATGTCACTTGTTTTGCACTGTTCAGGCTTTTAATCACCCAAATGCATTATTGGAGCTGGTATCCGTTTCTGGGATCCATGCACATGTCTGATGACATCTGCATAAGAGTACCATCCGGATAAAAGCGGCGAACCTATGTCACTAGTTTTGCGATGTTCTGGCTTTCAAGCATTACAATGTATTATTGGGTCTGATGATATCCGCTTCTGGGATCCAAGTGCATGCCTGATGATATCTGCATTAATCTTCAAAATAAAACAGCGAACCTATGTCACTATGTTTGCGCTGCCAAAGCTTTTAAAACACGCGCCCTGGAGGCCTTCTGAGAATTACAGGCACTGGAGGGGGCGGATTCCGCCCCCCCCCCCTAATATCTCGGCCACCATAAGAGTTACAATAACGAAATTTGTAGGGTAGGGACCATTCTCTTTACAGGAACTGGATCTTACAGGATCTGTTTCCCATGTCACATCAAACCACATCATAACCCAAACATCTGTTTCCATATAATCACAACCATTCTGACGGCATGTAGAATGATCACATATACAGACTGTTTGCTGAGACTTCGGTTATCGATGAATGGGTCAGCATACGTGGGAGGGAAACGATCAATGGATGCTGTGCCGTTGTGTTCTGTGTAAAGATGGTTTTGCAATGAAACAGTTGCGTTGCAATATATCAGTCCATCCTCCTTATGGTGTGTTATATGTATCATTGGAGGGGCCAATGAATTATTGCGTATAGGTTTCATGCTGAAGAAGATTTCTGCGAAATCCAAAACTGATCAAAGATCTACCAATATCTCACGACAGCACGCAGTTCAGTAAATCTGGGATTGTTGAGGGGCTCTCGGTGAATTTTATCAATTGATTTTGTTCTGTGATTTCTGAATCCGGTATATCCCTTGTCAAAAGAAAGCTCCAATAATCTGAGATACCAATGGATCCGTCGGCACACAGATCTTAGGTCCAGGGATCTGTGATTCAGCTACTTGGGATTAAATCCCGAGATCTGATATTTGTATCCGCGGAGAAGTATATTTGTAATGTGTATATTTCAGACTTAGACTAGCTACGCTTCATCATGTGTTGAGATCGTTTTGGTTAGGGTAACACTAACAACTAACAACCATACATAAAACAAGAGTATGCATTTGTAATTGTTAAATTGCTAAAGTGGGCATAGCTGCCTGAGGCTACGACAGAACTTCCACATTGCCTAACAGCTACTGCTGACTATCGATTTTCAATGAGCTTAATGATGTGTAGTTCCATAAAGAAGTTACTGCTTTGCATGACAAAAACGATTACCCGACTCGGTTCTCAACGTTGACAGTCAATACATTAGTTTTGGTGGGAGGGAAGAGTCCTTAGATTGCTTCGGAAAATGGCACGGTGATAAATACTTTTCAGTGCGTTTCCTGCTCTCCCTCGTGCGACATGTTTATCAGGAGAAACTGCAATTTTGATGATGAGTTCAAAGAGTAGTTGTTTTAAAATCTAAGGTTCAGTTGTCAGAAAGTGTTATTTCAATAGCAACTTGAAACTTCTCTTACTTCTACTGGTGTTTCGTGGCTTTGATTAAAGTAAATTTCCCAAATAAATTCACGGAAAAGCTTGCCTTCTCTACCAAAATGCGCTGCGGCTCCACTATTTTCTTGTGGTTTCCTGGCATGTGGGTTCTCGTGTATTTCTCGTTTGTACGGTTTTACAATCGTGAATTTCATTGCGCGATTTGGCTCAGTTCACATATTAGCCGTTTTCACGAAGGATTTTGCGCTTGGGGCGTTTGGGGCGTTTGGGGTGTTTGGGGTGTTTGGGGCGTTTGGGGCAATTAAGGCGATTAGGGCGATTGGGGCGTTTGGGGTAAATGGGTGTATAGCTTGTAAGAACACGGCTTTTCCAGTGATTTTTGGTATCCATCACAATTTTATGAATTATTGTATAAGTATATGCTCACCATGCAATATTTACCGTTATTTTGCTTTGTATATTCACATTCATGAGCAAATCTGGCAATTTTGGGTTGTGTTAGTTCCTTCTACAAAACATACCGAAATCGCCCCAAAAGAGGCTAACAAGTATACTAGATAATCAGCTTTGATTCAATAAAATACGCAATTGGCACAGTTAGTTAGGGAAAACTGAGGAATTAATGGCAAAGAAATATAACATTATGATGAAAAACGCAATCAAATGTCAAAAGCATAGACAGACCTTAATTCAACGTCGCTCCGTCCCGCTGAGATCGTCCAATTTAGAGCGGTAACTTCGTTGGTTTCCGAAAACCGGAACAATCCTTACGCATTTCGAATCACACCAAATGTTTTTGATTTGATTAATTGATTAATTGATGAATCTCACAAAAAGCTGAGAAGACCTCAGAAAAGGCACTTATAAACCCATGAGACATGCGGGCTTTCTGCAGCCACTGGTACTGAAAACTCAAAAATGGCTGCTCTAGATCGAACGGATGCCATTGCTGGGCGCAGACCACGGCTCTGCGCATGCGCAACGTGACGTCAGGCGACCGGCCGTCCCGTCGCCATGGTGACCGGGCGGCAGCGCCTGCGCAGAGCCAGCGCAGAGCCGGAGCCAGCGTTCTCGTCATCTTACAACAAATGATCAAAACGAAATTGCTAATTATCATTAATATTTGCTTTCAAAAGTGTAAATGACTGAAAAAAATGAATGGACTAATTCATCTAGTTTTCATTGAAATAAGATATTATTCCTGAAAACCATGTCGTTGCAAAATATGACCATTTCCCGAACCAGCCACTTCCGGGATTCGAGCAAGATGGCGTCGCACAAACACCCCAGCCGCCTGGCAACACCAGAGCTAGTTTAAGATGAAATTGTTAATTTTAAGTAAACTATGGTGTTATCATTAAAATGGAATTGCCAGAAAAATGCATTAATTCATAAAGTTGCGATTGGTACCAAACATCACCTGGAAAAGCCGTGTTCTTATGAGCTATAGACCCATTTACCCCGAACTCCCCAATCGCCCCAAACGCAAAATCCTTCGTGAAAACGGCTATTACATGTTGCCAAGAGTAAACACAAGTCGTAATCAGTGTTAGCTCTTTTATAGAAAGAAACCTTGCCCGTCATACCTAGACACATTATCTATTGCATTGATAGGAGAAGACAACAATGGAATGAAAGGAAATAAAAGCACATTTCCCAAGTCCCAAGTCAGATTAATGAAATTGCTAGCTTTTCTTTGGAAGAAAAATAATGGAAACACAATGAAAGGATTTCAAACAACTCCCGAGACTTTTGTTTCTATTGACAAAAAGGAAACATTCTCAACTAATTAGTGACTGAGTGTTGTTTTATTGCCTTAAATTAAATAGTATATGAAGGCTGAATGCCTGCCTAGGACTCTACATAAATGAAATGCAAGGCGTATGGGAAGCCTTGTTTAAATTAGTTAAATAATGATGAGCTCTTATACCGCTTTTTGGTGGTGGTTATCACCCAGGAGATTGTACATCAACATCGCGGTTGAACCTACATATTATGCTTGTTCGCTCGTCAACGACTGCTGACATATGAGATCAGTGTGTTGACGACTGCTGACATCAGATCAGTCTGTTGACAACGACTGCTGACATATGAGATCAGTGTGTTGACAACGACTGCTGACATCAGATCAGTGTGTTAACAACGACTGCTGACATATGAGATCAGTGTGCTGACAACGACTGCTGACATATGAGATCAGTGTGTTGACAACGACTGCTGACATATGAGATCAGTGTGTTGACAACGACTGCTGACATCAGATCAGTGTGTTGACAACGACTGCTGACATATGAGATCAGTGTGTTGACAACGACTGCTGACATATGAGATCAGTGTGTTGACAACGATTGCTGACATATGAGATCAGTGTGTTGACAACGACTGCTGACATATGAGATCAGTGTGTTGACAACGACTGCTGACATCAGATCAGTGTGCTGACAACGACTGCTGACATATGAGATCAGTGTGTTGACAACGACTGCTGACATATGAGATCAGTGTGTTGACAACGACTGCTGACATATGAGATCAGTGTGTTGACAACGACTGCTGACATATGAGATCAGTGTGTTGACAACGACTGCTGACATATGAGATCAGTGTGTTGACAACGACTGCTGACATATGAGATCAGTGTGCTGACAACGACTGCTGACATATGAGATCAGTGTGTTGACAACGACTGCTGACATCAGATCAGTGTGTTGACAACGACTGCTGACATGAAATGTTCAGTTGTTCACAAACCGCTTGTGCAGTAGAGATGCCTCGATAATAGCGACGCCCTAACATATTCATGCTACCTGGGTGTACATGTTTCGATCGGCTCTTATTTTGGCAAATTTTATACCGCAAAGTTTGAGAAGGTCCAGAAATTGGGTACGTTCTTTCATAAGCAATACTTTGTCACGTAATTTTCCCAGGCGCCAGTTATCCTGCAGATTTCCCCGGCTATGTGTTCGGCTATAAGCGACGTATTCTCTCACGGACGATTTTCTGCGGGCGCGTCCGGCAACTCATTGCAAGGCAGCGACTTGCCACGCAGCCGAAAAGTTATCTCCGACCATGCTCTGCTGAACATTTTCCGCTGTTCCTTATCCGGAAGAGAATATTAGCTGGAAGAATGAGACGCCCTCATTGCCATCGGGCGGTGGCACAATGCCGAGAAGCATCAGATGCCGAATGTGGTCCATGAATATGACTATCCTACGCCGGAACGCACGCATTTTCTCTGGCTCTTTAGAAAATCGTTGTCCTCAACAAATGTGAATACCGCAAATATAGGAGGAACCTACAGGATAAATTATGTGTTGTTGAAAAGGCTCTGAACAACAAGTCCTAATATGCGGTAACAAGTTGTAAGCTGAAAAGGCTCCTACTGTCCTAAATACATATTTTTTAATTGCTTTCGTATTTTTGGGTTTTTAATTTGGAAAAAAGATGATTCGTGAGGTTCACTGACAGTTGTTGAGTTTCTCTCAAGTTATCTAGCATGTGCTTATGAGTTATGACACGTTACACCTGACAGTTTATGACAGTCACGTTCAAGCTGCCTGATCAGGATGACGCAATGTGTGGTTTGCGACATGAAATTTGAACATACATTATATAGAGGTCGCATTTCTGCCGAAATGGCCTGTTGAACAGTGACTGTTCTGAACAGTTCTGACAACGCTATGATAATATTTTTCTGAATGTTGCATTGACTAACACTGAATGAACGAGCGTCTATCCACGTAATAGCACAGACGTTTCAACCTGGTACTGCCATCACATCGAGAAACATAACTATAGGGATGTAGCCTACATGCAATTTTGAATATTCCACTTGGTGCAAAAATGACTCCGATAAATACGCGATCTCACAAAATATGTTAAAGCTACATTATAAGCTCCGCAAGTTAAAGCAACCTAACTTAACTATTTATCCAATAAAGTTCGTGCATTGAACTTTAATTACTTTCCCACCAACACGCCAAGTCATGTGGATGACGGCATATCCAACAAGTCAACTGTCTATTGCGCAAGCATTTCCACCCACCACACCACTCGCTACCAGCCCATTCTGAGCGCATTGACCACACCATCAGCACCCTGGGGCCTGCTGATATTCCAGCCCACTCAGCCACCAATAGCCCCTCTGCCCTCGTCTACCAGACAGCCCAGAATTCACACTTCACCCGCTGACCGCCGTCTGGCGCTAGTGTTACTTGAGTCGCGGGAGTGATGGTGCCGTTCGAGACGATGGCGCTGGTGTCATTTCGAGTCGCGAGAGCGTTGGTGCCATTCGAGTCGCGGGAGCGCTGGTGCCATTCGGGTCAGAGGTGTTGGTGCCATTCGAGGCGTATGTGTTGTTTTCATTCGAGGCGGGAGCGATGGTACCATTCGAGTCGCGAGAGCGCTGGTGCCATTCGAGTCGCGGTCTGTGCTGCTGTCAGCAGCCGGCGGCAGACAGCGGTCCTGTCTGGGCGGCGCTGTCTGGCGTCTCTGTCTCGGCGTCTCTGTCTCGGCGTATCTGTCTCGACGTCTCTGTCTCGGCGTCTCTGTATCGGCGTCTCTGTCTCGGCGTCTCTGTCTGGCGTCTCTGTCTCAGCGTCTCTGTATCGGCGTCTCTGTCTCGGCATCTCTGTATCGGCGTATCTGTCTCGGCGTCTCTGCCTGGCGTCTCTGTCTCGGCGTCTCTGTCTCGGCTTCTCCATCTCGGCGTCTCTGCCTCGGCGTCTCTGTCTCGGCGTCTCCATCTCGGCGTCTCTGCCTCGGCGGCGCTGTCTCGCGTCTCTGTCTCGGCGTCTCTGTCTCAGCGTCTCTTTCTCGGCGTCTCTGTCTCGGCGTCTCTTTCTCGGCGTCTCTGTCTGGCGTCTCTGTCTCGGCGTCTCTGTCTCTGTCTCGGTGTCTCTGTCTCAGCGTCTCCATCTCGGCGTCTCTGTCTCGGCGTCTCTGTCTCGGCGTCTCTGTCTCGGCGTCTCCATCTCGGCGTCTCTGTCTCGGCGTATCTGTCTCAGCGTCGCTGTCTCGGCGTCTCTGTCTCGGTGTCTCTGTCTCAGCGTCTCTGTCTCGGCGGCGCTGTCTCGGCGTCTCCATCTCGGCGTCTCTGCCTCGGCGACGCTGTCTCGGCGTCTCCATCTCGGCGTCTCTTCCTCGGCGGCGCTGTCTCGACGTCTCTGTCTCGGCGTCTCTGTCTCGGCGTCTCTGTCTCGGAGTCTCTGTCTGGCGTCTCTGTATCAGCGTCTCTGTCTCGGCGTCTCTGTCTCGGCGTCTCTGTCTCGGCGTCTCTGTCTCGGCGTCTCTGTCTCGGCGTTTCTGCCTCGGCGTCGCTGTCTCGGCGTCTCTGTGTGGCGTCTCTGTGTGGCGTCTTTGTCTCGGCGTCTCTGTCTTGACGACGCTGTCTCGGCGACAGCGGCGGCAGGAACGCCCCCAGTATGAGGACGGCCGGACGACCGCCTGGGGACGCTGGCGGACGCTATCACCGGCCGGTGACGCAAGCCAATTCTTCCGCCGGGGGCGATTCAGACGGCGGACGGACCCGACGTCTCGCAATGACACCAGCGAGCTGGGCCGCCACCTGGAGAGACCCCGGGCCGAACGGACGAGACGTCCTGTGTACATGAGAAGCGGCTTGAATTCGTTATGAGATCGCATTGGCACTGCAAGCGCGGGGATTTGCCCACGTAAACGTTTCTTAAAGGGACTATCCCACCTTAACATTATATTTGAGTTGAGATAGCCATTTTGATGGATTGGCATTTAAATTAAGTATGGTAGCAGTTAAAACAACTATAATGACCTAATCAAAAAGATATTAGAGTTTTATTTTGACATCTGTAAAAATAAGGCCCATGTGTATTTGAATAGGGACTCTAAACCGACAACGTCGTCTCTCTCTACCCAACTGGTAATGATAGTCGACTTGTTTTAAGGTCAGCCTTGGAATATTTTCATCTTCATTTCTGGATCCCCGGGTGGTTTGCAATCTAAGCCAATCTAGACACCGGATGATTCGCTTGCTCTGCGCAATAGATGTCGACAAAAAATTGTGCCAAACATTTGGCAGCACAAAGGATTTCCCTGTTATTAAAACAAATCATATGACGTCACCAACCCAACTTCCCGCATCAAACTAAAAGTTGAATATCTTCCAAGATAAACTTTTTTTCGGGAAAAAGTTGACGAACATAGTCAGCTGACCTCGCCTGACATGTAGACATACAATTAAATGTTATTCGACAACTTTCACAAAGGTGGGATAGTCCCTTTAACCCTCGCCCTACGAGAGCTTTTTCCACCTTCGCCCTACGGGGGGGGGGTCCTAAAAAGATCCCCCTGTTAACTTCCAAACCAAGCAATATAGAGCAACGCGGTAAGAACCAATCTGTTGCCTGTCATGTTTGGAATCTATCGGTATGCAATTTTAGGTTTCGGGTCAACGAGTGACCTTCTAGGTCAAGTGAATGACCTCGATCGATCACGTCCAGAACAGCGATTTTGCTCTGCCAGAAAACCTCAAAATTAGAAATTGATAAATGTAAGTAAAAAGGCATGTTCCTAGACCAGTTTTGTCTCAGAAATGCATACGAGGTAATTATTTATTCGTATCTGGTCAAACAAAGTATTTTTTTATTAAATGACGTCATGAGTTGCTTACACTTAGGGAGCCGTCACTCAGTCACAAATAGAGATATTGCTTTGCAATTTGGTTCGAGTATTATCCATACTCAGTTCTCTCACATATATTCCGTTTTTTAGCATCTATGTCAATTTTGATTTTGTGGTGATTTAAAAAACAAGTTTTTGTTCATTTTAAGGTTAAAAACCCAAAATTTAGCAAATCTGAGATTGTCATTTTAAAGAAAATGACATTTCATATCTTTGCTGATTTGCGTTTGCAATTTGCTTCAAAACTCTGTTTTTACAATTTGTCCAACATTTATCGTTTTTCCACCAACATGACGTCATCAAAACATCATTATCTCCCAAATTGCTCAACCAATTTGAAATACATTTTTACAGCATACGTATAATTGTTGTCAACTCAGCTACGGCAAATTTCAGCAAAATGCGCCGCATGTGGAAAAATGTATGCAAGACAACCCTCAGGGGGGTCGTTTTAGGACCCCCAGTCCCCGTAGGGCGAGGGTTAACCCGCGCCGT